>JANHGL010015776.1:0-29048 GCA_024611195.1 Ceyx melanurus | reverse complement strand
TCATGTGGCAGGGTTAACGCTAGACCTGCGGAGCCGCGCCCGGCCGGGTCGGGCCGGGACCGGGGCTGGGGGTCGGGCAACTGCCCCGGCGCCGGGGTGCCTGCCGGAGCGCCCCGCGGAATGCTGGCAGCTGGGGATGCGGAGCCGGCCGCGGACTAAGATGGGGGGCAGCCACTCCCACAGGGCGCCCGTCTTCGACGAGAACGAGGACGGTGAGTGCGGAGCTGTCCACGGTACCGCGCCCGTGCGCCCCGCCGCCCGTCGTGCGGGGACCTCGGGGCAGCGGCGGCACCTCCTGCCCCGGGCGGGTGTCTGTCTCCTCCCGCTCCCTCCGGAGAGCGATTCGGAATCGATCCTCCGGGCGGGCTGTCTGCTGTGCGCTCAGCTGCCCGGGGTAGGAGGAGGAGGAAGGAATGCCCACCTTTGTTCAGCCGTTCACACCGACTGTGTGGGTTTTTGCGTTCAGCCGAGTTCATCCCAAGTCTAGCGCACTGTACCTGGGGGGTTAAGCTTATGGCAGGTAACTTCATACAGATGCTTATGAACGGGCATCGCTTTGGAGATGGAAGCCCACTTTTTTTGTTCGTTTCTTTGTTTGCTTTCTTTTATAGTTGACTTTTTACCCACCTGCCCATTTTAAACGGAGATGGCTCTCCCAGTCAGCTCACTTCTCCATCGCCTTTGTTTGCTGAAACTTTTTTTTAGTTTGTTCTATTACTTTGAGATTTTTCTCCCTGCTTAGACAATATATCCTAAGAAAGTGTATCTTCTAAAGTTTTTGCAAGGCAATGGGAAAGTTTTCATAAAATATGGTGTTTCTTTGCTATTTATGCATTTTCATGTCATTTTCATATATAGACCATATTTAACTGGAATCATGTGAATGCATTTTAATTGCAATCATTTTGTCTTTTGAAGCAAACACAGTGCTCTTAGGAATCAAATATTTGTATATTATCTATTCAAATGTGTTTTATGCTTATGGCATAGATGTGTTACCTATCTGGATGATGTCTTTGTCTTGAGTATATTCCTTTCCCAGAAGTTCCCAATATATTTTATTAGGAGGTAATTGTGCCTCAGTAGATTATCACATTGTTTTGGCTTTGTGAAGTTAATAGCAGTTACAAAATATGTATGCTTTTCCCTATATCTTCAGGACTCATGGAGATACTTGTATTATTTTGCTAATAGGTAGGAAATTAATTAAATGCATGTAAAGTGCCTACAAGGGTGAATACACATTGGCTTGCATTTAAAAGGCAATTATTCCCTATTCCTTGACAAAGCTTGAAGAGGTTTTTAATGATATATGAGTTACAAGACTGTTGTTTGTGTGGAGAAAGTGTGGAGAAAACAGATTATTTACTACTTGTGTATTGTGGTGCAATAGCTGTGATTTTCTAGTACTGATCTAAAATTTCAGTCATTTATCATAGCCCATGCTATGTAAGGAAGCAGGAGAGAAAGAACCCCCCCCACACGCACATCCTCCCCAGGCAAAATCTTTATCATGTGTGCTTATAAACCTTGAAATAACAAGAAAGATCCAAGGGTGAAAGCATAGTGTTAATTTTGTCTACCTAAGATTAAAAAAAATGGCCATGGCTTTGTAAGACTTTGGAGCTTTGATTGAGCTTTCCTGGGTTAGCAGTTTCCATGAATTATTATTATTATTATTTTTTCTCCCATGAGACAGGGCTGTGGTCAGTTTTTGAACAAAATGCATAAAGTTCAATAGTAAATTACTGCAGAGAAGGCTGCCTGACACTTAGGTCTTTTTCCCTGAGGAAAACATTTCTGTAATGCAGCCATTATTAATACCTAATTATAAACACATAAAGTATTTATGTATTTCTATCAGGTAATATTTTATTCTTTGCTTGTATTTTTTTTCCCCATTATGTATGTTCCTCACATTGTCTCTTTTCTTCTTAAGATATTGTACTTAACACAGGCATCTAGTTCAGAATAACCTACTTCCTATACTGCTTACACATTATTATTCAGCATTGCATTTTCTCCAGTACTTAAATAATATAGGAAAAGATCTCTTCTTTGAAAACATATCTTATAAGGTTTAATCCAAAATTGAGCTGTTTTTCATATTCCCACTAGTAGCTACAAAAGTCACTGTTTTCCACAATATTAGACTCAAGATGACATAAATAAAACCCCCAACAAAATGAACCACCACCACAAATAAACAAACAAAGAAGAGAAAGTATAGCAAGAGAAAGTAGATTTGTTTCTTGAGATGGTATAATTTTACACAAGAATGATAATACTTATCAGTACAAAGAGAACTGGAGTAAATGAGTTGTGTATGAATACGTAGGCATAGTAGAATTGTGTGTAATGTCACATCTGCCTCTTGAGAAAAACAAGCAGAAAAAATGTATTGTAATTTTATTCTCACATGTGTTAATGATGGATGTAGAATAAAACATGAATTTTGGAGGAAGAGGTTTGTAACCATTTATCATCACTTTATAAGTCATAGAAGGTCCCCAGTGTACCACTTAAGAAAGAAATACGTGGAAATAGTATGTGAAGAGCACCCAGGTACTGCCTGACAAGCCTATAGAGTATCTACTCTAGAGTTACCACTCGTGTTTTCTGTTCATCCACTGAGTAGATTTAAAAACTATAGGTTGTATGTAGGTTCCCCACTATGCTTAGGATAATAAAAATGATCCATGCAGAAGGCTGGACTGCGTGCTGTGAGTCCCCAGTTGTCACAGACTGCATAACTCCTCATTATCATACGCTGGGCTTTTTACAGACCATCATGCATACCATTTTTAAACCAGCTATATTTGTTCTCTGTGTTCTATTTTTGTTAGAAGGATCTTCCAGAACTTAATTCTTCTAATGGTTAGAAACATCTATTTTCCTGATTAAATGATTCCTAACTGATTTACAAGATTTATGTTTATTTCAACTTTTTTTTTGTTAGCTTGAACAACTCTCCACCCACCACAAATACTCCAGTGCACTGATAAACAGCAAAAATGTCCCCTTCTTTGATTTGTAAGAAAACCTTTCTAGTTTCCTCTTATGTCTACTGCTTTTTTATTCCCTGTTCTCCTCAGCTGCACACATTTGTACCCGTCTTGGTTGCACACAAATGAAACAAAGTATATGAAGAATTACAGCTGAGTTTTCACTTTGAAATCAGAAGTTGAATCAAAGCTGAATATTTCAATGGCTTGGAACCATATAGTTTTTTCAGATATTTAGAAAGTATTTTCAAGCTAGATACTGCCCTAATTATGTAGTCAATTCAACACTCAGGTAAAGGAAAACAGTATCATTTGGTTAATTTTGCTGAAACAAAAGAACATAGACTCTACCTCAAATGCTTCCTATTCTCATAAGAAATATCCTCGCCTGAATATATGCATCCAGTGCTAATATCAGGAGAGCAGAATACATTTTTCCTCATGTTCAAATCTCCATAAACAGCAATAAGTTCACAAGACTGGCAATAGAATGCTGAGAGGAGTATTTATCGTTGGTAAATGTTATTTGCAAATTCTCAGTAAATATAAGTAACAAATCTGTTTGCAGCAGCCTGGTGGCTGTAGAGTATCATTCATACTGGATTTGCTTGGTTGTGTTCTGTTAAAACTTCAGTGATATTTAACAGGTGAGAGTGAAATAGTAGAAAAGAGTCATTTAGGAAAGAGCTGACTCAAGAGAGATACTACTACTACTAGAAAATAGTAATAGCATGTTTACCTATATTGTGGTGGAAGATACAGAGGAAAGGATAAGAAACAGAAGTGTTCAGGGCTAGAAGATGGTCCTGTGAAATGATATGGCTATTGTATTTGATAATTTGGGGCTTAAAAAGTCAGTTTTGCTACAGTCACTTTTAGAGACATGTGCACTGAACTTTTAGAGAGCTTGTTTTTATTTTTATACCATGTGACTTCACATTTAAAGCAAAAATATCTTTCCAAAGAGCCTTTCACTGAGCATATTTAAGATACCGAGCTTGATCACTCCTTTGCAGAGGTCAGTGTGACACACTGTGACTCAGTCCTGTGGTCTGTTTGTGGGCAAAGAAGCATAGCAAGATGTCTTGGCTTATTTCTACATGAGCACTCCCTGATTCAGTGTATTGCTTGTGGATCTCCTTACCTTTAAGTAAGTGTTGAAGTCTCATTGCTTTGCTGGAGTCATAAGGCTTCCTAAGGCTTCATGGTGGTGTTACAACTACAGAGCTCAATGGAAATTTTATGTACTAGAGAATATAACACCCATCCTCTGGACCTAAATTCTATGTTGTAATTTAAAATTGATTTCTACCTCTCCTCTTTAGAAAAGTCTTCAGCTTAAATGAAGGATTTAAAGTTGTTGTTGAAAAAAAGTCATTAAATGACAAGCTACTGAAAAGAGAGTCTTGCACTGAAAGCATTTAAAAAAAAATAAAATACAGATCCTCACAAAAAGGCCTGCAGTTAATATGGATTCAGGTAGTTAAATCCAGGGCATAATGGCTGAGTTTATATAAAGTGCAGTGGAAGCTGAGGAACTGTAAGTGATCTAGGGAAAAATGACATGCAAGGGTTTCACTTGGAATCAGTTTAAGGCAATGGTGAAGTGTCAAATGGAGTCAGATCCAGAACAGGGGATGGATGCAGTGTCCAGTGTTGTCAGTGATGTGCCCACAACACACAGCTGTAACAGGCAATGTCTGAGGTGGCCAGAGAATAACCATGAAATGCTCAAATCACAAGGCTAATAACACACTCTTTTCAAACTATTTGTTTCATAAAATACAGCCCTACAGAACACTTAAAGTAAATGGCTTAAAATCTTTTGTTAGGAAAAGTAACACATTTAGGGTGGGATTATTATTTCTGCTGGATTTTTGGTTTCTTAGTGCAATTTCTATGGTGGGTTATGTAGCATTTTGCTTTTTCCTTCTCAAAGATGAATATTCCTATTCCTTTTTAGAATTGGATTGGGTAGGAACACCACACTGATTTGAAAATGCTCTAAGGCAGTTCTGCATCAAAGATAGATAAAATGCAGCTGTTGAAGGCATTATTTCAACCTGAATGTAAAGATTTTAGATAAATAAGATCCAGACAATTGGATTTTAATTTTTATTTTATTTTATGACCATGCTGAATTATACACAATTTTATTTTCAATTTATTGAACTTGAGATATGAAGTCATCATTATGTGTAGTTCAATACATTTCAGAAACCCTAATGGTAGTGTCTGCACAAACACAGAACAAAATAGTGATCAGTGTCAATCAGTTACAATGTGGTATGAGACAGTAGGAGAATATAGACAGAAAGGAGAGCACCAAAGAGAAATATGAGAATTCCAGGCAGTCACATAGGTACCGACTGCCAAACTGTTGTCAAGAGTTTGTGTGGTCTGTGCCAAAGAAGGTTCAGAAGAAATATCATGTCATTGCCACCACCATCAGCCACTATTTTCCTGACTCAGTCTTCTTAAAGCTTTGGCATTATGTATAAAAATAATGTGGACCTCTTCAGACACTGAATAATAATTATAGGTTTAATACTAGATCATGGATTTCCCTTTTCTAAAGGGAACTCTAAAGAAAAACAGGGTGAATCTGGCACTTCCAGCTTAGCTTCTTGCTCCCTAAAATGAGCTACATTTCCATTCCCCCATTTGACTGTCCTAAAAATGTTATGCAGTATTTGATCTACCTCACAGTGTCAGGATTAGAACCAAGCACCAGGGAAGTTTGGGTGTAATACATTTATCAGGACCTAGAACTGATTCTCTTAATAGAGTATTTCAGGGAACACACTCTGACTTCAAAGTAATCTTTAAGAAATTAACACTATACTATAGAAATGATATAATGTACACCATTATACTGTACACTTCAAGATCTTACTCTTTGTCTAGTGTAGTAAATGGCTTTTATTGTACTTCCTGTATTCAAAATTTTCCTTTTTGTATAGATACTAGTACTGTACCTTTATGAAACACAAATTTCTGGAGAATCGAGGTAAGCAAGCAAGCATCTCTGGCTTTTCCTTTCAGATTCCTCATTTGTCAGAATATGATAAAGATAATGAACATGCAGCATGTGTCTGGTTTTAGGTCATCCTCAGGAAAAACTTGATATTATCTATTGGCCTCTTCTCTTTGGCAGTCAATATTCACCTGAAGTGTCCAGTAGCAAGGCAGTCTAAAGAACAGGGGTGTACTTCTGTATCATAGAAATGACAACTTCTGTCCTAAATAAGTTGTTTTCCACTCCAATAACTTGTTTACATTGTAGTAAACTGTCACCTGATCAACTTGACCTCCTCTTTAGGTTCTTTATATTCCACACTGATACTTATCAATTTGTGTATTTTCATAAGTAAATGAAACAATCTGAATGGACAGACTAGGATCTGTGAGGCAATTGGACAGGTTTTTTTTTCAACCCCTGGAGATTTGAACTCTGTAAAAAAATGCTTCTAAAAATCTGATGTCTCTTCCTAAATCACTGCCTCAGTTCTAAAGGCTGTCAACTTTCTGTATTTTTTAAACTGTATTTAGAATATATATATATACTATATATATTTTCTGTATTTTCTAAGCTACAAAATCATTATGTTCAAGGCATTGTTGTAAACTAAAGTTACCCTTTGCTGGGATTGATTTGCATAAAATGGGAGGAACAGACTAGCCAGGAGTCTTCTGCAGCTTCGTGAGATTATTCTCTGCCCAGCCTTGGCATGAGATTTTTCGTCAATGTTATGCCAATTATGTCATCATTTCCAACTCTTTTTCCAGACCAGTGACATGTCCTGGAGGTCTTTTGCTTAAGTTTTTAAGTTAAGCTATCGAACTAAATTGTTTTATCGGACAAAAAATAACAGTAGTTTAAAAATACCTTCGAAAGAAAAGTACATTTTTTCTGTGAAATTCTCCACAAAAATATCAGTGTTGACTTTCTTGCAGGATCTATTGATAATCTGTTAAACAAAAATGGCACCACTAAGTTCTTTGAGATTTTGCTGGAAAACAGTCACAGAGCAGGGAAATTTTCCTGTTGATCCAAACTTTCATCACTGCAATCCTTGTTCTTTTGGAGTTAGGTAGCTCCCTAGTGATGAACAGAAGAGAGCATGTAGAGAATGACTGCCTGGGCAGTTGCTGGCTGTGGGAGGCAGGACATGCAAGTGGAATTCATCTGGTGGCTAGGCAAATTCTAGCTGTTGCTAGGATAGCATCTTTTCTCTGAATGGCTTTTCAGAAGGCTGTTCTGAGAGTGAGGAGAGGTTATGGCTGCTGTTTAATTAAGATTAAGTAATATGCAGCAGTGAAGTAATGCCATGTTTTCAGTGGTTTCAAGCACTTATGCTGAGTGCTGCCCTGACTTCAGACCTTTGGTTCTCTCTCCAGGAGCCATCAGTCTATCACACAGGTGTTGGAGGGAGCACAGACACAGATTTTAAATGCATTAATAGATAGTGACCCTTTCAGTGTAGTTGCCACCCCTTACAGAGATATGATACTGCTTGTGGCATTCATTTTTTTCACTGTTTCTAGTGAGAAACAGAGAATTTTGAATGTTTCCCTGGACAGACAAATGTTCCTGAGTAACTACAGGCTAGGTTCTCAACCTCCTAACCTTCCTCTGTTAAGCACATCATATATATCTTTCGATTCACAGATGAATGTGGATTAATGACATCCTGATGTCAGGATATACTGAATGTTGTAAAGAACACCCTGTAGTACTACATTCCATTTTGGAAAAGAAAGACACAGCCCAGCAGATCACCTGGAGAGATTGCTGACTGCTGTCATACACACTATGTTTCTTAGTCTTTACAAGCTGTTTTCCAGATCTTCTTCCACCTGTACTTGTTGAATAAGATCGAAAAAAATAAAAAAGAAAGAAAAGAGGATAGACCTAGTAGTGGAAAATAAATTTAGTTTGTTTTTGTTTTCATTTTGTACTGTGAAGAAAACAAGGCTGTTTAATAATCTTTTCATAAGTAGCAGAAGTTTTGATGTACTGATTTACCTTTTCATCCTAGTTAAGAGAATTTAATACAGATATACATATATTTTTAGAGAGAAATATATATATATACTTATAGATATCTCATAGATATTTTTATACATACATTATTCTCATCAAAAGAAATGCAGTGTATGTGGTAGGGAACTCTAGAACTGAGTCATTCATTATTGTCATCTAACATCTATAATTAAACTTATTTGTGATTCTGTTTCTGTGATTATACAGAATTGATATAAGCACATTTAATACCACTGAATGTTTGAGGCATTAAGACTAATAAACCTTCTGCTACGTTGAGCAAATTTATCCATTGCAGTTCACTATTTGTGTTTTGCACATAATAACTTCTGCTGTTAAAATTAGAAATGCTGTTCTTTCCATGAATATCTGTTATCTACCCACCTTCTACATAAAATTAATCTTTTAATTTATTCCTGTTGTGTGGTGATATCAGATAAAACTTCATAAGTTGTGGCTCAGAGAATGTACTGACCTTCTGTTGTTAATGCCAACCCCAGCCACAACCCGGGATCTGTGGCTTATCTGAAGTCCTGCTCAATCACTTCTGTGACAGCTGACAAGAAAACCTAGGAATGGAGAAGTGGTAGATTTTGTTTGTTTTGTGAATGCACCTACCTTTACTTTACTATAAATCCTTTATTTTTCACTCAATCTTAGCAGTGGATAGGTAAGACCAAGGCCCTGATTTCCTTATTCTTATTTACAGTTTTCAGTGATGCACAGTCCTATCAGGTTTGGTGTGATTGTTTGTGGTTTGTAAATAAGCACACTTTTATTGGGCTAAAACTATCTTTACTTCATCACTGAAAGGATTTACCAGAGGTGACTAGTGCAATGATCAGAGAACAAGTCATCAACCTCGAAGTAAACATCTTCATTTAGGTGGCCATGGATGTCAAGCAGTCAACTCATCTTTTTCAGTCTCAGTTCCAAAATTACCAATTCCATCATGAAATATTTTTATGTAAACTCTGAGATGAGGAAATTTGTGTTGCACTGAAATTCTGCAAATCCTTTGTGAAATAGCTGTTGCTATCATGTTGGGTTTTATTTTCCTACCTACCCTTTCTATACACCCTAAAGGAAAACGTCACAAAAAGTCAAGTATCAAAATAGAAAGGTGTTTTAATGTTAACTAAGAACTCAGGATATTGATTCAACTGAATATGGTAAAAACAAATCATGTTGGATCAACAAAAGGTTGAATGTGTAAGTAAAAAATACTTTTGGGAGACATGCTTTTACCCCAAAATGACAGACAAAGTGAAGTGATTCTTAAGAAATTAAATTATTAATCATTGAAATAGCAAGAATCCTTTCTAGAATAAAAAAAAAACAAACATATTTGGGTCTAGTTTTTTTTTTTTAAAAACCAAAACATAACTCTAAATCTAGATTGAAGTCAGTCCCTCTGGAACCTTAGAAGTTTGGATTTGAGGTACCATCCTAAAAATTTTTCCTTTTTTTTTTTTTAGAATTATAACTTTGTGAGACCTATGGTAAGATGCAACTTGAGTGTTGAAGTACATAGTGAAAGTCACTTAATTTCTGAGTATGGATAACTATAGGTGGGCTAAAGAATGGAATCATAAAATACCAGGCTGGAGGGGACTTCAAGGATCATAATAGTCTGATCCAGGTCTAAACTGCAGAGTGGCTCCTGAGCCCAAGGGCAGCATGGTGGTGATGAGACTCTGAAAGCTGGTCATGGCCGGTCAGTTAGTGTCCTCAAAGCCTTCAGAGATACAGGTTCTTTTCACATTGATATTTGCTCCTTTTTTGATGAGAATGACCCTGAAGACACAAATGCCCAGACAACTTCAAATGTTTTTAAAATTAGTACAATTTTGATAATATTTTAAGATCCCAAAAGATAAACTACACCTGGAACAACTACGTTTATAACCCTAAGGTTTGCTTGCTTCTTTTGAAAGGTTTACCCTGGGGGAACATCACAGTTATCAAACTGATGAGCTTTAATCTTACAATGACAAATGAAAAACAAGTTTTGTTAGTTTTTTGGTTTTTTTTTTTCTAAAATCCTGCTCTGCAAGAACAGTGTTCTCAGAGCCACTGTGCAAAGGAGCCTAAAGCAAAGACATTTCTTAACTTCCCTCTGGCATGTTTGGCATCATAGAGGCTTCCACATGGATAAGATTGACTGATGTATCCCTGAGGGTTTTGTTGGTAACAATTTAAAGAATTTTCCTTCACCTGGGGATTGCTGTGTTAAATTTTATTGTAGAAGAAAACAGCCTGGTCCACTGAAATTTGGCATTTTGTTCCTATAGCAACTTAGAATCATAAATAGAATCATAGAATTGGGTTAAAAGGGACCCCTAAAGGTCATCTAGTCTAACACCCCAACAGTAAACAGGGGCATCCTCAACCACATCAGGTTTCTCAGAGCCTCATTAAGCCTGACCTCACTTATTTCTGAGGAGAAGGTGCAAGTATTAGAGTCACTAAATTTTAATGGGCCAGGGATCAGAGTTTGAGCTCTAATTTGATATAAAGCAATTCCTGAAAAATACATAAACTCTCTACTAAAAAGTACCATAACTCCTTTATGAAGGTGACTGTCTCATTCATCTGCCCTTGAAACTAGACTGCTCACAAAACTAGCCTTGTGGGTTATCATAAGGTGTCATGATTAACTTAATCCAGTCTGAATTGTCCACACCACCACCAAAAGGGGTGCTCGTGCTCTCCTCCATTCCTGCTGTCTGAAGTGTGCCAGAGATGGAGTCCATGAGACTGACTCATTTTCTTTTCAGGTTTTCAAACAGCAAGCTTTTTACCTTGATGACCATATGCTCTTGTCTTTCCATTGCATGACAAGGATGATAGAGAAGGGCTAAACCACAATGTCGGTAAGGTTATTTTAGAGAGGTTCGTTGTGTGTGTAAGCTGTAAAGCATACAGGCTATGCTCCTGAAGTTAAGAAATAGAAGCATTTTCTACTTCTTCTCATTATTAGGATGTCTGAGAATAGAAATCTTTCTTGCGATCAGCTAAAGTGAAAAGTAGAATTTCTTGAAACATTCAGATTTCAGAAAAAAAAAATCAGAAATGCACACATTCTGCATGGGCACAGACAACTACAATAGCATGGCAAAAAGTGTAATGAATCAATACTGAGAAATGTTTCATTTCAGATGAGATCAGTGAAGATCTTTTGATTTTGACATTTTTTCACTTCCTTCTCCAGTGGAAAAGAGGTAAAATGGAAAGTAGGCACGAAGAAAAAAAGATGAGAAAGAACACAAATCTAGGTAATTTTCTGTAGACTTTCATTTAAGTTGAAATAAAATTCTTAATCAAAAGATCAGAATTTCATATTGCTTTGTATCTTTCAGGTAGGTATTATTTATTTAAAAGAATATTTTTTTTTAATGTCATGTCTTCCTTTCCTCATGTCCTGCTCAAGCAAACCATGGCAGGCAAAAAAATTGCTTTTCAATTACTTTTTCCCAGCCCCTCAGAGTATCTGCAAGTGCCTCTGAAACAGAGTAACCTGTCTGAAGAACACAGAGGCATCATGCTAAACTCTCCATTTTTATGGTTAAATTTTGAACAAATTTTAAAGAGGCATAAAGCCAAGAAAATTGACTTTATTTTTTGATCTAATACTCCCAAGACAGTGGGAGAGATATGCAATCATAAGAGCTCTTCTGGTCAGTACAGTTAATCTATGCCAGTAAACACCTATTTATGCTCATCCTTCAGAGAGGAATAGCTAATTTCATCAAATCAATGTTAAAATTCTTGTGGAGTAAAGCAACAGCCAAACATTCCCTCATCTTCCACAGAGCAATAAACTTCTGTTTTTCTCTGGGCTGACAATCACAACAACCCCTGCAGTTGCTGGCCACAGGGCAACCTTTCAGAAGACTTTTGGCAAAATGAAGGACAGTGTTCTTAGGTCAAAATCCCACTGCAGTTTACAGCTAAAGGGCTTTTTGTGCCGTCTTCAATGGCTTGTTGACAAGTCTGCTCCCTGTAAATCCCTTGCAGTGGTTCACAGAAGATGACACCCACATCCCTCAAAGTGTCAGGATGACATTTATTAGTTTTGCTTTGGTGATATATCTCCAATTTCTCAGAAGAGGTCTTGAGATCATAGGATGGCACTCAATAGTTTCAGTTTTAACTTCTCTCAAAGAAAAGCTGTAATGATTTGCAGCTTGTACTTACTCAAGAAGCAAACTTTGTTTTACAGGTTTCAGGAGATGCTATTTTTTTCCAGACTAGATATATTTAATGGCAGTATGATTTTATTCTGCCTTATTAGAGGTGTAAATAACTCTGGAAATAAGTTTTCATTTAGTTTTGGGTTCAAACAGATTCTTGTTTACCAAGAAGTCACAGCTTCCTTGTGAATGCAAAATTCAGTCATTTTCATTACAGCCTTTACATTGAAAATGAAATACGTTCTTTTGCAGAATTAAAAGGGAAACAAAGTTTTGAGAATGAGTCCTAACATCTTTTTCATTAGAAGCTTGATTATTTTCAAACATGTTTTCAAATGTGTATTTCTGATTGTGCAACACATACCTGTTTCTCAAAATCATTAGCTGATTCACCAAATTCTTCTAGGTCTGTTTTTATAGGACTTTGGAAAATGGTAGACTGTTGCAGTTCTTTCCAGTACTCATTTAAACTAACACATTCAGAAAATTCACCAGCCATTTAGGAAAAACCCCACATTTCCAATGGTACAAAGTGTGGTGGATTTCACTGAGTACAGTGTAGAACCCTATGATATTGACGCTGCTTTAGATGAGCAGACCATGCATCACTTAAAAATCTGTGAATTTGATGTGTAGCTAAATTGCATGTGAAGTACTACCTTGTAGGAGGATTAACATAAGGAAACAAGAACTCTGCAATGCATCACAGCAGACATTATACAGCCCACTTTTATCTATGGTATCAGCTATTTTTTGATAGAATGTAGAGAAGTATAAAATGATACTTTTCCAACACCATAGTTCTGAGGTTTTCTCCCCATTTCTGGTAGGGAAGCAGGAACTTCCACTTTGTCATGTTTGAAAGGTGACATAGATGTGAGATAACAAAGAACTCTGTCAATCTGTTTAGAGATTTTGGAACAGACTTTCCCTCTGAACAACTTTTGGATGGGTAATTACGCTTTTTCTGACAAATCAAAATGCTGTTCTTTTCCTTTACAAAAATTAAGCCATATACTGCTATAAGAAAACTAGTTTTGTAAGTTTGAATAGAATTCGTTTGCCTTTTCAAACTGATTTTCAGCTAGATTCAAGCTAGATTGCATTTCTGTGATATGAAACATCTTCAAAAGTATTGGAAACTGATACTCCTCTTCCCTTCTGTAGATCCAAATCTTGTACCTGTTCACACTTCCCATAACACACCATCATCTCTGAGTGAACAAATTGTACATCTTGCAATTACTATGGGTGTACCTACACAATGGGAGATATAGTCTAGCCAACAACCTCATCTCATAGATTAATATAATCACAAAAAAGCACAGTAAAGTACTGAAATGTGAAAGAAACCACTCTGGATTTCAAGAAGTCAGAAATGAAAGTCTTTTGATAATACATAAATGTTTCACTTTCAGGAAAATAAGGTATCTATTTCCTTTTCAGACAAGCTACAGGCTGGGGGAGGAGTGGTTGGAAAGCTGCCTGAACCTCAGAGATGCTGACCTCAAAGATGTGCCCGACTTTATCATTCTGTCAACAAAAATTCATTCCATACTTAATTTAAACAGCATCTTTCTTCAGTGGTGCACTTGTAATGAATAGACTGGGATGGAATGTGACTCTTTATGACTACCCTCACCTTTTTATGCCCCTTGATCTGATTTCTAAGCACTGTTCATGTTTGTCCTGTCTATGTATATTCAAGCTGATGACTATGTCATGAGTACTGAATATATATGACTGCACCTACTTGGTTACTTATGTGTCTTTGTGTGGAAGTACAGTAACAATTTTAACAAGGTTTTATAGCTGCTAAGATTAATTGAGGTTCCATCAGGACAACCTTGTGTCCCTCTCTGGAAAAGGCTGGAGAATCTGAAAAGCAGACAGATGTGTAAAGAAGACTACAGAACTAGATTGAAATCCTAATTGCATTGCTGTCCAATAAAGCCTCAGGTCAAACTGTATAGACACAATCTAGAAGGAAAATTTGATTTAGTTATTACTCTGTTTTTCTGGTTCACACAGAAGCAGGAAGTATTAAAACACACCCTGAAACATATCTGCAACATCCAAGGCAGTGCCCAGACTGAAATAAAAATATTTTTTCTTTGCTGATGGACATGTCACATCTCCTTGTTTCTATTTTATGTTGAGATCAGTGAGAATGAAGCTAAATGTCTTGAAATGTTCATTGTGCTACAAATATGAGTTTATTGTACAGCTCCTAATGCCTTAGTAGTCATGTTCTGGTTTAGGCTGTGTCAGACAGTGCAAATAAATCAGTGGGACTCAACTAGAGAGGGAGAATGTCTGGATTTAGATTATCAAACTCTTCCATTTTTTCTTGAATTGAAAGGCCCCTAATTTTTTTTATGATGCAAAGCAGACCATGTTGGACTGGAAATTTGCTATTGAAAACACAAAATTATTTCAGGTAGTGGTTATTGAGTGTATTTGGACTAATCACATACACATGCTATAAATATTCCTCATCTGCAATAAGAACAACAGATGTCAGATCTATGTGGCATTCACCCAATATACATATTGCCTCTTAAGCTAGATGTAATTTACACTTAAACAGATGATGGGTAACATGAGGAGATTTTAGATTAGCAAAACCACAAATGAAAGGATAGAAATGTGTTCTTTTGTGATGTCATAAATCAAACATGTAATGATCAGCATTGATGTAACTTTTTTGGTTTTGTTCAAATCACTGTACTACTCATGAATAATGCAACAGAGGTGGATGTATATAAAAGACTTATTAGTTTTAACACACATAATTCTATATATATAATGTTGTTTGAAAAAAAATAATTGTATTTTCACTAAAACTATCCAGGCGTTTCCAAGAAAGCTATCCATGTTTTTTTTTCAATATGACTGTAAAAATTCAATAATCTGTGATGTGTATATTTTTCCCAATATTTATGTTATTTCTGAGGAGTAGTGGAGTAAGAAATATTTGTTTTATCTCTCACCGGTAAGTTTAATATCAAATGTCTGCTCTATCAGTGCTCATGCAGTTGGAATGATGTGCCTGAGAAATGATGTGGTCTGAAGTGGGAGCCAGGTTCTGTTCTCAGCATTTCAGCAACTTGTTGTGTGCGGTTTGAGTCAATCATCTACTGATTTCTGTATGTCCAGTTCTGCAGTGGTGTACACTTTGTACACTCTGAAAATAGCTTTCAATCTTTATATTGCTTTTATAAAACAATGTCTTTCATATTACTTATATAATATACAATTTACGTAATATTTTATAAAACAATTGCTTTCCTAAAGCAATATAACCTGAATTGGCTGTAACTACTGACCAGATTACTTGTGTATCATCTAAGCTCTATATGACTTCCTATGCCTAATCTTAGAGCTGTTTAGAGGTGTAGTGCTTCATGTTTTTACAGACAGGGGCAGATACTGAAGCATTTGCCCAAGATCACATGAGAAGTTTGTGTCAGTAGAGGGACTTCTCTGAACAAGTTGGTTGCAAACTACTGCTCATTCATCTAGACACCCTGATAGTTTTAAAGCATATGAATCTATTTGATTAAGTATCTGTAATGGCTAGGACCATGTTTTTTCACTTTTCCAGACAATTCTTTCATTCAGATTGTGAATTCCATTACCATAATTCAAGCTTTTTATTAGTTCAAGAGTAAACTACTGGAAAATGCTCTACATGGGGCTGATCCAAACCCATGAAAATAATCGAAGTAAGGTATACTTGCACTTAAAGTTATTAATAGACACTTCAAGCTGTGCAGTTGAATTAAGTTAGGATTTGAGTGTGACTAAACTGAAAGAAACAAAATAATTTATATGCATATGTAGCTCATTCATGGAATTAATAGACATCAGTCACTCTAACACCATATGCAAGAGATGCCATAAATGCTGATCTATTATCTCCCTTAGTTAGATATTTCTTTTCTTCCATAATCCTTCTGGTGACTTTTTAGGGATGAAGTTGGGAGATTATAATACTTAATTTTTCCAACTTGAAGAAATACAGTGGAACTGAAAGGAAACAATACTGTTGTTACATGTTAACAGTTTCATTCTGTGAATTTGCCTTACGAAATGAGCTGAAGGCAATATAAAATCATTTTGAATTCTGAAAAAAAAATCAATACTCTAAGAATCAAATTCAGAGCTGATATCTACGATCTTCAAAGTATGGTGTGGTAGTAAAATGAAAGATGGGCTCAAAAAGTTGGAAAGTATTATTTTTTCCTCTTTAGTAAAGGATACCAAGAAAGTTCTTTTCAAAAGAGTAATAGTCATATTACTGTTACTGAAGAAAGTGTCCTTCTGCGAGCCACACCATTATCTCAGCAGGGCTTTGTGCTAGGAAAACGTCATTAGCTACAACACCAGGCTCCACAAGACTTAGACGTGTCATGTTTTAGAGGGCAAGAACACAATACTTGTGATATCCTCCTTGCAAAGAGGAAATGGCAGTGTCTGATCTTGATGGTATTTTAAACATTGGAAATGCCAGAGGTCATGGTGAGCCATAAATCTTCTCAGCATAACCCTGTGGCGTTGAATCTTCACCAAAAGGAGAAAAAGCAGATATAGAACCTAAAAAAAAAAAGTGTGATGAAAAAAGAAGCCAAACATTTTGAGAGATTAAAAACACCTGAGGTGGGTGACTACTGTAGTAATAAGATAGCAGTGAAGTTAATTTGACCATTCACTGTTTATCAACAGCTGTGATGCTGACTGACTTCTTCATGGCTGATCTGTTGCTTTAGCTGAGTGGCTGCAAGGTAAAGAACAACCTCAAACAAAGCTTTCTTTAAGGAGTGTATTTATTAAAAAATGGTGAAATAAACTGGGAATTTCAGAAGGTTTGAAAGCAGGGGTGGGACACAGACAACAGCAGCATGCTGGAGGGAAAAAAAATCCCTATCGAAAAAAAAGAATGAGATGAATACATTGTTTTGATACTTTTCAATTCTATATTGAATCCTATTTAAACTTAAGAATCAGATTCAAGGTTGTGGTCATTAAGCTCTCAAATCCTCTGTTCAGGGACATGTGCTTGGGAGGGATAATTGTAGTAACAAGATTTAAGTTCATATAAGTCTGTGTGGAAGGTGGTTTTGCTAAACTCACCGTTTTGTCCATTACACCAGTACTGACCAGCAGGACCTTCAAGGCAGTGTCCCACTGCCAAAATCTGGGCAGAGACCCCAGCTGCAGGTTGTTGATGGACAATCTTTCTTCTTAAACATCTGATTAACCCTAAATCTTATGCAATTCAGTACAAAATTTGTTTTCCAGTTTCCAATTGTTTCTTTTACAAGGTTATGCATTTTCATTTTAGTATCAGAATCCTAAAACTGCTATGTTCAGAATTGCCATCTTTGCTAAAGATTCATCTGCTGCTTTCAGTTCTATCAGCTCTGGATTTGATTTGGTCTCCAGCAATTACCATGAAGGTGGTTGCTATAGCTGCACTAATGAAAGGAGCAACCATGTTTCCTTGAAGACAATATAAGCAAGCAGAAATAAACAAATGTTTAAATATATTATAACTAGCTTTTTTTACAGTAAATGAGATACTACTGGAACAGGAAGATATTATCCATTTTCTGTGGCTTGATGTATACCAAACTTGCCACTTCCTTAGCTTCAGCTGATACTTTTTTTGACAGATATTTTAAATATTATTACATTTATAGGATGTTTTTTATCATGCTGTCAGCCATATTTTTGTTGTATTTGTTTATCACATTTTTTCAGTGATAATCTGTCTCCATAATTTTGCTGATTCCTGTTAGTCAAATAATGGGCACATAGATGGAGGTACTTGACCAAAACCAGGAACATAAGAAAGTTTTAATTTTAAAAAATCCTGTTAACTGTTAACTTTGTCAACTCTGGTTCATTGCGTTTGACTGTAAGTGTGATTCTTTTCTGACAATGGACTGTAAAAAAACATCACACATTGTCGTGTTTATCTTTCAGTGACTTCATATCAATGTTGTTTAGAATGTTGTTGGATTTTTTTTTTAAACAACTGAACCGGAGATTTGAAGGTCATGGTGTGTTCAATCTCATGCAACACTAACAATAATGACATTTCTGAGAATTAAATCTCTCACTCCTCTTCACAGTAAAGTATTTCAGTGTCTAGGAGAGACTGCTGTTGCATTTTCATGAAGCAGGAATAATGCCCAAAAAGCTAAAATTACATCCCCCCCCCAAAAATTATGCTACAACTATGAAATAGTATTACAATATGAGCATCATGCATTGTATTAAGGTGGCAAAGTTAGAAGGTACTGATCCTGCCATCTTGTCATGAGCCAAGCTTCCATCACTGTAACAGAATATGGGAATTACTCTGCAGTGATTACTGTAACAATACTATCCTTATTTTACTAGGTATCTGTACTCAGATGTTATTACTTACACAAATTATTCAGTACACTTTTAACAGATTTAAACCTTTCTGGAAAATTCTGAGCAATTCTCTCTAATGACTGTGTAATGCTAACTTGCTGTCTTCTTACTTTGTTAGGATAGATGTATGTTTCTTTCTGGAAATACTGGGCTCTGGAGGTGTTCAGCCAGGATGAGTTGAGGGATAAAATGAATGAAGCATGTTTTAAAGCAAACCTCCTCTTTGCTAGCTGTTAAATGTATTGGTGTTTTAAGAGAAAAAGTAAATACCATATAATAATAGGACATTAGTTGGAAACACTGTCATTTATCTTATTTGATTTCTGATTCTGACTTGTCAGCCTACAAACTCTTCTCCTTTTCCTCTCTCTATTTTGCAGTTAACTTTGACCACTTTCAAATATTGCGGGCTATTGGGAAAGGGAGTTTTGGAAAGGTAAGAATCAATTTATTTTTAGCAGTTAAAAACCTAACCGAGAATTCCTTTGTGTATTTCTGGTGTGATCTGATTAGGAGAAAGAAACATAAGTTTTGTAGCCTTCTCCTTCTTGACATCTGATAAGCAGTATGAACTGACTCTGACAGTACATTAAATTATTTCTGATACAATACATTCGCTAAAACTGATTAAACTGCTTAAAATGTATTATAATAAATTATGGGGATTAGCAGAATATAGAAAGCAGTCCCCAAAACAAAAACAAAGTAGGAGCAGACTATGTTTTTATACAGTCCATTAAAGTGATTTTTCCTTAAATCTGTGGACTTGTGTCTTTAAAATAATTGCAGTATTTTAAAGCCACTTTACATACATTCAATATACTTGGGACTGTACAAAGTGATATATATGGTAATTATGACCACTGAGTAAATGTTTGTTGAATTCAAGAGGTACTTGTTGAATTCAACAGGCTTTTGTTGAAACAAAGATTAATGGTTTATTTACACATGAGTAGATGACCTTTCTTTCCTATAATAAAGACTATGACAAGGTTTGAAATACTAATACAGGTAAATACAAGGCCATGCAGTCAAAGAAAATAATATTATAAAATATCAGAAACAGTTACTTGCAGGAATAAGTTTGAAGGTGAAATATAACCTCAGTAACTGATCAAGCAATACTTATCCAGATCTTTAATTGATTGCTGAGTATATGCCAGCTGAGTGTCAGACAGCTGCTTCTGTATTAAGGCATTAAGCACACACACAGGATTTCGCTGAATCTTGGCCTTCCATGCAGAAAAATTGCTTTCATTTTATAAAAGCCTGAAATACTTCTCACAGAACAGCATGGCCCTTTGTGGCATGGTCCTCATTTGGTTCATAGTTTCCAAGAGAAACCCTCTTTGAGGTCAATAGAAGGATATGCTTCTGGTGACATTGCTGCCCTGATTTTTTAAGGGATTAGGTGTTTATTGTCATAATACACTGATAGAACACCATGTCAAACTAAATAAAGGTTCACGAGTTCAAGTTAGACACAGCATAAGCAGTTCTATCCAAATCATTCTGGTCATCACAATGATCATCTGCACCTCTCTTCAAAGCTTCCCTACTCACACCTCTACTGTATCTGCCTTTTCAAAGGGATCCTCACCCTTCCACACCACACAGGAAAATAAAACAAGTAGGTTTATTTGAAGGCTTGTAGGCTGATGTGTGATCCACTCTTCTCATGGCATTCAGGAAACTGGTGAATGTTTCTATGGTATTTCTAGAGACATCTTATTCTCTTACAGGTTTGTATGGCTGCAATGTTCTTGTGAACCTGCTTTGGGGATATGTATGGATGAGAATAAAGTTTCAGAACCCAAGAAATCACATTTAATGAAAAAAAGGACTAATGCATAAGTTCATTCTAAACTTAAATCCGTATTTTGCAGCTGTCAAGTGCAACAGAAAATTCCTTGGTCTAACAGGATTATTTTTTCCAAACAAATGCAAGGATCTCGCCAATCATCTAGCTTTTCCTACCATGGACAAGGAAAGAAAGAAACCAATTTTTAAATGACCTATTGTGCCATAGGCAAAAGCACAACTTGGTAGATCAGTCACCATTTCAGTGTCATTCTCTGTGAGTCAGCCTCACCTTTGCTGTTCTTTTAGAAGCCTCATTGCTGGCAACTTTTCCTGTTATTGTCCTTCTGGTAGTACCTGGCAGTAGAAAATGCGAACAAATGATGCAAGACTTCCAATCACTATTGACTTGCTGTTTACTGTTTGGGGTCTACTGAGCTCTAGCACCCTGCAACAGGTAACACTGTGTTCAGTATCACACCTCCCTTGAATTCCCTTCTTCCCTTATGGCTGCTCTGTGGCCTTTTTTGTCTTCTGAGAGTAGTGGGGTGTTTTAAGACATGCTCTACTTTTTTATTTTATTGCTGTTGATACAATTGGGCTCTCTCTCAATATTACTTAAATTGCTGTTGTTGCTACAGCAACCTTGGGCCTCTGCAGGGTGTTGCTGCAGGAGGTGTCTGATATGGCAAAGACTGCACAGCTCAGTTTACTGTTGTGCACAGAGCTCAAGGTGATCCTCAGAACCATACCTCTTCCATCAAGGATGAATGCTTCAGCAGCAATGTTCTGTCCCTTCCAGCTGGCTTCAGAAAGCAGCTCCCTGTCTTTTCCTTGGGCATTTTCAATTCACAGTAGCAACATTTGCTCTTACAAGAATTCCTAGGCCATTTGGTATCAAATGCTTTGTATCTCCAGAGCTTGTCTTTCCTGAGGAGTGGCCACCTTCTTTTAAGTTGCTGCCTCAGTAGACACTGTTTCTTAGGGGCATGTTAAGAGCACATGCAATCTTGTACACACTGTACCATCTTGCCCAGAAAAAATGGAAATACATCACAGCAGTTGTGAGGAGTGTAGGAAATGGATGTGGAGAGAAGGGAAAAAGGAGCATGCTCTTGTTTGTAGAAACAGCCAGACTCACCTAAAAGGTGTCCTTTCAGGTTCAGGTTGCACCCTGGTTAGAGTGACAATGAAAAAGTTGAGCCCTGAGCCTGTGTAGGACCATCACAGCCACAGATTCTATGTAAGTCATTGTTTCTTTTGTTCAAGCCAAGTGACATGTAAGCTATGGCAGACTGGTGTGTGAAACTCACTGAATACTTGCCCCCACTTCTGGGTACGTAGCCTGCGTAGATACCTGTACATACAGATACTGGTATACACCTGGGAGCTACTGCAAGGGTGATAGTGGTACCTAAGCTTCAGCATTTATCTTACTTTGCTAGAGAAATGAAGGGAGCTCTTTGCTCATGCTTTGGTGTCCTTATATATAATGTAGTATGTTTCTGGTTTGGTTTTGTTTTCTTTTTTTTTTTGAAGACAAATTAGTTATGCTTGGTATATTCCAGCTATTAGTATTTCCAAATACATTTGTAGTGGGCCATGTCAGAAATGTTGTCCAAACAGGTTTTATTTATGAATTAAATATTTGTCTTCTAAGTCAATTCAGAAGTAGATACTTTCAAATGCTCAAACCGAATGTACGGAACACTGGTCTAAGTAGCTGTTTCTTTATGACACATGATACTTTAAAAGTGCTTTCTCACATTTCATCTGGATCACTTTTTCCACGTTGTTATTTGTAGTGACATCACTCTTCACAACATCAAGAATAAAAAAACAAACAACAACATAGAAAATTGCAAAAAAATATGTATATGGAGATTGTTCAATAAGTAAAAACAGACTAGAAATGAAATACTGGAATTATCATTGTTCCTTACTGCAAAAGTAACCATATAATTGCAAGCTTTCTGCCATAAAATAATTTGTATTCAGGTGCAACTTGTTTTCAGGGATATTATAGTACCAATTTTCTTCAAGTTCTATGTTCATGAGAGGAGGTATATTGAACAAACTGACCTCCTCAAATTAAATTCAGAGTATTATTTCAATGTGGAAACTCTTTCTCCTACTTGTCTAAGATGCCGAGACATAGGACTTAATTCTGATCAATTTGGTTGTATAAATCAGTGACTTCCTTTGCTGAAGTAATTGAAACTACATTTGTGTAAAACAGATGGGAGCCCAGAATCACATCTGCACTCATCTACAGTACTTTACTAAATAACATGCAAAGTATTTCAGAAAAAAATATGCTGCTATCTTAAAAGCGACAAAACACACAACTCCAGAATACTGATATTGTTTGACAGTATAACCACCTATTTTTCAGCTTGAGTTAATATGAAAGGTTACTAAGCAGATGCTTTGTCCCTGCTCCAGCTGTTGTGGTTTGCTCAGGGGAATCTGCGAATAAATTCCCTTATTTCAGGGAAGTTCCCTGGCAGTGTGAAAGCCAAACTTATGACATCTATTCTTCAGTCTCTTTGAGCAAATCTTTCCAACTCAGCTTGTAGGCTGAGACTATGAGCATTAGTTTTTTTTCAGTGTGTGGGTAAGAACAGACAAGGTAAAAGTATTTCAGACACAGACTTCATAGCTGGTTTGTCAGTTCCTACACTGAGTGTGAAACATATAGCTGATTTCTGTCTTGTAGTCCCCTACATTCAGTTATCATTTGCCCATGTGGTTCCACAGCCCCTCTGGTGGGCTGTGATTACTTGGGGCAGCTATAGGTGCCCCATCCATCTGATCTACTGACCTGACATACTTGATGCATAAGATTATGATCCAGGAGCACAGCTGAGATGTGCACTCCATCTGCCAGCTCTGCACCTAACCCTACCTTGCACAGAGGCATTTTCTCTGATTGCAGTTTTGCTTTTTTTTTTTTTTTTATGACCTCCCATGAAACTATATTATGAAGTAGTTCGAAGTCTAAGCACTCATGTACCAAACTCAGACCAAAATGACGTTATTGAGACAAAGTGCTCCCTTTTTTTAGCACCCTTTTTTAGAAATCTCTTTAAAAGAGAGACCTTCCCCCTACAGATGGTCCCCTGACCTATTTAGATCCATGTATTAGGTGGAGATGGATGTATTTGTCACTATCTGCTGACTATGAGCTGGATAGTTCTTGAGTTTGTGACACATAGTTTGAAGCATCACCTTTACAGACTGGTGAAATACTGGTATCAGTTTGAGCAGGGCATTATCTGGGCTTTGGTAGATGATATTCACAGAAAAAATGAAAAGAGAATGTTTTAGTAATGTAAGCATGACAGCCTTCCTTACTGATAAGGGTAAATTCTGCACAGACTTCCACAATAATGAGTCATCACAGAATTTGTTTGGTGACGTGCCAGAGCACCTGTTTTTCCCTATTTTATAATTACTCCTTTGGAAAGATTTTAAACTATAAACAAAGCAAAAAAACCACCCCAATTTAAATATCATCCATTAAGACTGCACATGTGAGGAGAGCTCAAGGGTTTTTTCTTTCTCTCCTGAAGTAGAGGAGAAGTTTTCAGACCATTCACATCCTGCTCAGAAGAAGAGCTGACAATCAACAGATAGAAATGCTAGGGAGGGTCGCCACTATGATTCAGTACTCTATTTGTGTATGTAGGGCTGTTATGAAGATGAGATTTAAATCAGTTTTGGGGATGAGACACAGAACAATCTTATTCCTGTGTTCCCAGAAACCATATTTAGAATTATGGTTCTTGGATGTGGTGATGGTGACACTCTCCAATTTCATTCACAAGGTAAAGTACTTGATGAAAAATGATTCAAACCTTACAAAAGATTTCTCTTGACTAAGATACTCTTCTTGCATTTACAAAACTATTACACTTCTGTCAGAACAAGAAAACAAAGTTAAAGCAAATAAATTTACTGCCAGATAATAAATCACTGTAATAGTCTCTTGTGACTTCAAAAATATTATGATGAATCTCCATATTAAAATTCTTTTTATTTTCAACCATAATTAAGGGAACATAATTATGATATTTAGATGAACTATTGAGCCTTGTGAATGTAGGCTATGTTTACAATGCAGTAAACAATGTGTGTTCATTGACTGGCAGGAATCAGTACTATGACTGTGCACTTTCCTAGGTGGGAGGCAGTAATTTCTATGACTAATGAATTGGTATTTGAAGTACACTCCTCATAGATTTACTGGGTAACTTCTAAAAGTTATGTCACTTTATGGGTCCCCATTTCTTCTTCTGTATGAGTGGGATGTTATTTTGTTATTTATTAATTACGGTATATTGTGTAATATACTGTATATTAATATATAATGTAATATAGTAAGAATCCTGCATAGCTGTGATGTGGACTTTCTGAAGGTGTTCCTAGGTAGTACTATCCAGACCTGGATTATTGCAGTATCAGAAAAGGCTATAATTGTTGAACATCACAACTGTGTTTCCATTCTGTAGGTGTCTTTTTTTTTTCTTTTACTTTTCTATCCATTAGGTGTGCATTGTACAGAAGAGAGACACCAAGAAAATGTATGCCATGAAATACATGAATAAACAGAAATGCATTGAGAGAGATGAAGTTCGAAATGTTTTTCGAGAGCTACAGATAATGCAAGGTCTGGAGCATCCCTTCCTGGTCAATTTATGGTAAGCAAGCCTTTAAAATTCTATCAAGGATCTTTTGGTTTTTAAGAAGTTCAGGCTATGGAAGACTGAAAAGCATGAAAAAATTTTGGTGACATTTTTTTTAAGTGTTAGGTTTTGCAGAGTTTTTTTTATGAGTAGTAATATTTTAAAGGTGCCCCTTTTAATTTGAATATTTAAATATCACATTCACTTTTTCATTTCTGGTTTGTTTTCTCTCCAAATTGTTACATCAGTGTATGGAAGTGTGTTGATCTGTTCAGATTAATTTATTTTTGACAGCACCTGAACTAAAAATTTGTTACAGGGTTGTGGAATTTCAAATGGTTATCAAATTTTTTTTTTTTTAGCTGGTGAAGACAAAACTCATATCTCAATTACTCTTTAAAAATGGCTGACAGGGAACTATAGAAAATAATGTTTTTTGTTACCTGGAATTTCTCTTATATTCCCTGTGAATTCTCCCAAATATGAGTGTGAGATAATGTTGGTCTAGTAATGACTAGCTTTAACTACACCTCTAACTGAAAATATTTGCTATCTTTTGTGTAGTAATAGTAGTTAATGGGATGCAGACTTTTCCTCCTTTAGATAGAAATGGCCTACATCGTTCAAAAATGAGATGTAAACCATTATGATATGAAAATTGTTCAGTTTGTGAATAGCTTGATTGGCTGCAGATGGTCAGACCTTCTGTTCTATGTTCAGCTGTCTCACTAGAGGTCCATGCTTAACCTACAGTCTCTTGCCTATCCTTTAGCTCCCCCTTGACCTGTATAGGTGAGATTTCTTGCTGTCAGATTAGTGCCTATCATGAATTAAAAGCTAAATTACCTTCTCCCATCAATGAATACTGCTTTAGTATAATTGCAAATACTTAGAAAAGTTTTTGATCTCCAAATTCATTCACAAAGAACCTAATCATATATATATATATACACACATATATATGCCTCAAGTGCTCTACATGTGACATGAATGATATACTTGAGCTAACTTAACATCCTGTTGGAGGTTTAAAGAAAATTATATAAACATGGCTGTTATAAATACTTTTCCTAGTATATTTTCCAGGGTTCCAGAACCTATACTCTGGGGATTTCTTCACCAGAGATGTGGTATCTCTGTGCTTAAAAGTTTGTGGACTTTCCTTTCATGCATTTGTCTAATATCTTTTGAACTCACAGAAACTTTTGTTCTTTATCAGGAGATGGCAAAGATTTCCACTCTGTATCTTGACACTGTGCAGAAACAGTCATAGGTTAATGTGATTTACAAGATACTTCAGTAAACAGAACACTGCTGAAGCGCTAAAGGCGAAATATTTATTGTGAAACAAGAAATATACTGGATTCCAATTCCTGAGTTATGAACATACACTAAATATTCTTTTCCATGCCAAATATTAAACCTGAAAATGTGTACTCAAACCCAAGGTATATGAGATTCTAATGAGATTCAGAGACTTGGACATACACAATTAGAAATGCAGAAATTAAAATCAAAAAGATCCCTGACACTTAGCCTTTTCACCTGAAGGTTTCCTGAAACATTACACATTCAAATTTCTAGTGATTCAAAACCCTGACTTCAGTGAGCTACTAAACTATTGGAGAACCTGTATTTCACCCTGAGCTAACACAGCAAAAGGAAGTCTTGAACCCAAGCCTCCCTGAAATTAATATAGCCTGCTCCAAATAAGTCTTTTTTTTTTTTTTTGTACCAGGTCCATAATGTTTCTCTAATTATCCTTGCATAATCTTAATTTAACATATCCTCTGATATATTTCTGGATTATTTACAACTGCAGACTGCAGTAGCATGTTTCAGACCCTCGAATGCTCTTTCAAGATGTTCTACACATTGTCTTCAAATAATTATTTTGTTTAAGTTTGCTTGTTTAATAAATCAGTGAACATTTTAAATGAAAACTCAGTGTTCTAGTTTTAAAAGTTTATTTTTGGAAGACCAAGATCAAATGGAACAACTTAAAATTTTCCACTAATATTACCTCTGAGTTTCAGACATTAGCAGTTAAATTCATAGATTTTAATGAAATAATTGAATTGAAATATCTAAAACATATTAACATTTCTTGACTCCTACCCATCCCAAGTAATTTTGAAGATCCATTCTAACGTATAGGAAGGAAAAACAGGCATATTTCTGTGGCATATTGATTTTTAACAAAATGGCTACAATTTTAAAGAGTTTTCACAATGGAATGAACTCAAGATAGAGAAATAAGTAAATAAATAAATAAATGAATAAATAGACAAATAAATAAAACTTTCCTAGAAAAGAGGAATACAATAGAAGGGATTTTCCCCATTTATAACATCTTTATGCATCTGGTATATACATCAACACACAGCTGGAATACTAATCCATGTACATATTTCTGGTGTCAGGATATGCCTTTAAAATTCATTGTGTTTCAGTGAAGGGAAACTTTATCTTCAGTTTTTATTAGAGGTTTGTAACATCTCTTTGGCCTCATCCGCAAACCGAGTTTTCTTTTTGTTTCTTCTATAAGTGCTGAAGTGTTGACACTTCTGCCACAAACCAGAAATTGGTTTAATCTACCTTCGCACTTGTAAAGTCCAAACAGGCAGCAGATCTAGGCTTGAGTCAACAATAAACCACAGGAATCAACAGGGTTAAAGCCAAAGCCTGTATAGTTTCTCTCAGAAAGGAGCCAGGAAAAAATGTCATGGGGTGGGCTGTAAATATTGAGCCTGAAGTTAGGAAAAAAAAAATAAATTATTCACAGATTCTGGAAACAAAGCTCAGCAGAATTTATAAAACACCGTGCTTAAATTTCAAAGATAAGAAACATTTTGACAAATAATAAGTTAAGAAGTAGAAGGGTTAATGTGCAAAACAAATTTTTAACCTTATTTTCCAATGCTTTCTGAAGTCATCTCCCATAGCAAACAATGCTAACTACATTCTTCAACTCAGAGCAAGAAACAATTATTCTCATGGGATGCAAATACAGTTTCAGAAGGGGGTAGTCTCTGATCTCAGTCAAGCCTTATTGGTGGTTCCTTCATACACAGCAAAAGGTAGAATTTGACACATAATGAAGAAATGAGGCATTACTTCCTATACCATATTTTGTATATTATCTAATGGCTTATATTACACTTGTGGCAGCTAGATTAACTGAAGAATAGGACATCATTGATAAGTGTGGTAAATAAAATGAAATGACAAAAGTATTCACTTCTAGTTGCTGTAGTTCTGACTATGTTGTAAGATGGCTTGATTAATTATATAGGATCAACATAAAAAGCTAAAAATAAAACACAGGACGTGACCCAAGCGACCTCTGCTGTTAAATTAAACTCTTTCATTCTGCCAAATGGAAGGAGCCTATTTATCAAAGTGAAACTTCAACCTCATTTACTACTGAAAAAAAAAAACATCTTTCAATGAAATTTAATGAGATTAAAAATATATCAGGTAACAGTATAGTTCCTGTTTTGAGATAACTGTGTTTATAAAAGTCATTCTATCCCAGGCAATCTGAACTCTGATTAAATGACAAGGATGTAACTATTAGTCTTCATAGGCACCATAATGATTGGACTTTCCTTTTGCTCATTTATGTATTCTGTATTGATTGAAAAATAAAGCAAAAAGATCTTCCTTTTTCTAACTAATAGGGAAAGTTTTTCTACATGGAGGTATTTTTTTGGTTGACAAGTGCAAGGCTGATCAGGAAATGAAGAGTTTAAAAATATTTTTCTGTAACTGAGATCTTCAGCAAGTGTCCAGTAGAGGATATTGCTAGGGGCTGATGTACTAGAGAGCAGCTCTGGAGAAAGAGACCTGGGGGTCCTGGTGGACAGGGGGATGACCATGA
>JANHGL010015775.1:71948-92224 GCA_024611195.1 Ceyx melanurus | reverse complement strand
TCTTTTATTTTACTTTATTTTATCTTATTTTATTTTATTCACTGGTCAGCAATAGGGAAAGGAGTTCTGCATGTCTGTGCTGCAGGAGCTCTGATAATTTGAGAAAACTGCACCTTTTGTGGGTCCCAAGTAGTTGGTAGCACATAATGTATCACTTAGCATGATGAAAAATAACATTTCATAGTGTAAACTTCTCGATTCTGTTTCAATAGAGGAGTAAACAAAATAATTTCATTTCCTACCTGTGGGAAATGTGTTATTTAGAATCAGTCCTTGTGTATTTTGTTTAGCAATTGGTATTATTAGTGACCATTAACAAATCTTCTTTTATTTGCTCTTTTTTATTTCTTTATATACTTCCATTCTCTTTGGTTAATTTACATTGAGATTATTTAGATTAGGATTTATTTTTTTTTTGCTTAATTTAGTTAGACCTAATTTGTTGGAAGCAGGAGAAAATTTTTGTCTGAAACTCCCTTGTCCTTATTGCAGTCTGTTGTGGAGCTTTTGTTTTTGCCAGAATTATCTGAGTTGAAGAATCTGGCAGAACTTACATTGCTGGTAAAGGTTATAACTTGTGAAATTTCAGATATTTATATCTTTAGTCACATTCTTTATCCATTACTGCCACCCACTACCTATGGATTCTCTCTGGTATCCTCCTTGTACTATAAATATTTTGTTGCAGTTGTGTTTTTTATTTATAAATTTAAACTTTTCTGTTTAAAAGTTTTATGGAAAAAATGTGTCTCGGTGTTCATGTCTTCTCTACTAGTTTTTTATCTATATAGAATCTAACTGTTCATTTATTCCTGTTACTCTCATTACTCTGTAAATTCAATTAATTTCTTTGATGTATCTCTCAGGAGCTGTCCTCTAACATTTCTGAATATCTCTTCTTTATTGTATTTTGTATTCTATTCTTTATATTTGTTTCACAATTACTTCTATTTTCTTAATTTGTCTTCTTTTTCTAGTATTGTTTGGTCTGATTTACTGTCTTTCTTTTATAGCTTTTGGAGGTATTGTCAGTTCACCTGTTTACTATTCTTGATGCTCCCTCCCCACTCTCAAACCTGTGTCTTCTTGTTTAGTCTTGTTATGTCTGTAGATTACACGTGTCAAAACAAATAAGCTTTAATATTTTTCTAGGGAAGAACAACACTAAAATAAATTGCTCTCTGATCTTTCCAAATGGGAGAAATAGATTCAGTTGTAGATGTGTTTCTCAAGATGAAGTGATGAGTGATTCTTGCAGCTCATCTTTGAACTTTATCTGCTGCATTTTTAATTTTTTTTAATTCCAAATTGAAGCTCAGTGGTTTGCAGTTTCATGAGCTCAGGTGCAGAGGCAACATGATATCCATACTCCTAGTCAGAATTTTTCTTTTTCTATCCCATTAGCAAAAAATCTTAAATTCCCAACGTGCAGCCATGTAACAGGCCTTGAATCAAAATATCAGATCCTGTCCAGGAAACTTTTCAAGGTGAAATATGAATAAATAAATGGATCTAAAACTTAAAACAGAAAGTGTTTGTGCAGAATGAGAATAGAATATGTGGACACAAGATGGAAAAAAAAGCACTGTACTATGTGGTGAGGGGTGGAAATCTCTTAGTCACCTTTTGCAGTGATGGATGACACTGCAAAATTCCTGCTGAAGTGATGAAGCAAGTCTGGTGTGAGTTGAGGACACTGGTCAGTGACAGATGTTCTAGTGACTTTCTGTCCTTCTATATTGTAGGGAAAGAAGGTAAAAATGCAACAAAACCAGGAAATGTTTTTGGTGATGATGAAGGTTTGTGGCTCTTCAGTTATTGGAAAGTGTCTTGAGGAAGATGAGTTTTCAGTGGTTGTATCCCAACTAAATGCCAGAGGCAAATTACTTCTGGAGGATAGAAGGTCCAGTATAAACTAAGAGCAAGGAAGAAGTTAGAAGCTTGAGAGTATGAAATAGAAATTACTTTACCTGGATAAAGAAGTAAAATGAGAATATAGTTGTAAAGAAAGAGAGTAGGACACAAATGGCAGCAAGCAAGGCAACTACAGAAGCAATAGGTGGGTGAGCTTTATTCATTGACAGACTTTCTCTTCTGTGTTTGTTGAAAATGTGACCACCTTTAATACTTTTTTTCCCCATTCCTCAACTGCCAATTGCTGTCCCTGCAGCCAAACTGTGAGCATTGTGCATTCTGCTTCAGGCAAAACTGACTACATCAGCACATAGGATTGGTGATAAACAGTAATGAAGAGTGGAAAAGAGGGAGGGAAAATAACCTTCTTCAGCTGAAACATCTGTTTGCAGAGTGGGATGCCTTGTGATCTTAATGAAAGGGCACTGTTACCTCTTTGAAAACAGAGACTTGTGGTATCCATGGGACTAAGCAAGAAAATACAGCTAAAACGACTGTATCAGATGAAGAAAGAGAGGCTAATGGTACACAGAATTTAGCTTTGTACCATGCTAATGCTACACTTGAGTTTATCTTTTATGTGAGATAAACTTTTGGAAACTCTAAAACCCAAGTGTATCCTGTATGTCATCACAAATAACTCAACTTCCATTTTAATTCCTTATGGCTTGCAGGTTTTTTGTAATACCAGGCAAGAGTAACTTCAAGTGAAGGGCTCCAAACATAAGCACCCACAAAACAGAAGGATGCTGGTGGTTATAACCTCATGAGTTTAGGATTTTCAGAAGATAATTAAGTGGAAAAAAAAGTAATTGAGGATGTAGATGCAGGTAAGACGTGACAAAACACACCAATATTTGCTACTTCAGTTAACCAGATCACCTCCCAAGTCATCTAATAGCAGCCTTATCTTTGAGAAATGGTGCAGTATGGATTAAATACTGGAGGACTGGAGAAGATAAATATGCCAGCTGTCAAAGTGGGGAGAGGAGTGAAGGAGAGAGTAATCATCTCAATATTGATGTCCCCTCCAAAAAAAAAACCAAAACACGTTTATAATACTGTCTTTGTTTATGTACAAAGTAATGAAGAGATTAATAATTGCCAGCATGGATTTAGCAAGAATAAATAATGTCAAATTAGTTTAATGCCTCTCTGCAATAAAACAGTTGAACCTGTGAAGAGAAACAAAGCAGTAGTTATCATATTGTTTGATTTTATTTAAAGGCTTTCAGAATTCTCTCTTTTGTGACATTGTTGTAAATAAGGCAGAGAAATGTGATCTAGGAGAAACTGGTGCACAGTAAGTGCAGAATTAGTTGGATTAGTATTGCTATTGATCAGTTGTTAATTAATTGTTCTCAGAATGAAAAGGTACATTGAGCAGGGTTTATTTAGAGACCTACCTGCTTGGAGTCTGATTCTTCTGTCTTTTTTTTTCCCAGTGAACTCAATGATAAAATAGAGAGTAACTGGAGTTGTTCTGCAGATGATACAAAACTGGGGAAGGATGTGCTGGAAAGCAAGGTCACATTTCAGAATGATCTTGCAAAACTGGGAAAATCATCTGCAAACCAGTAGGTGAAGTTCAGTGGGGATGAGAAGGCAAAGCAGTTATTCATAGCAGTCCTTCAGAAAATTATTATTAATTTATTATTATTATTAAATTATTTTCTTTTCATTTGATAGAAGCAGACTGTATCAAAAGGTAGCCCTTCCACTGGGGTTTACAGAGAGAAACACAGGCAGCAAAATGAGCTAAATCAGCTTTATTCTCAATTCAGCATTATCAGAGTCTCTGCTGGAACTCAGCAATCCACTTGGGGAGTCGCAGTTCAAGGAGGACTTGGACCTCTTCAAGGCCAAAAAAAGGCATCACAGGTGATCAGAAGCATCCTTGGAGAAAGAGGAAACCATTTTCATTTGTCAGCATGCAGAAGAGAAGGTTTTTGAATATGTAAAAGGTTGTTACAGAAGAAAGAAAGGAATAATCGCTTGTGTCAGCGGTGAGAATTGAAGTAAAAAGGGTCCAAACTCAAACAAGAAAAACTCAAAGGAGATAGCACAGAAACCTTTCTAAATGTCACATTAACAAATTTGGCAATAGAGCAGATTGCATGAGAAGAATATGAATTTTTTTATCATTGCTAGGCTTTGCATTTTTATCATTGCTGGGCTTTGCAGAGCTGTTCAAAGATATTTGTAGCTGTAGTTTTTTCCCCACTTTCGAGAGTCAGGTGGAAGTCCTTTTTTTAAAGCAAACAAAAACCAACCAACCAAAAAACAGTCAAGTTTCCTTAACCTGTATTTTTCTAATTTTCTGACTGAAAGACTACCTGGGACAGAAGTATTCAAGGTGAGGCAAGATAACATCAGCAGTCACATTTACATGTTCCCCTGCTTGAATTTACCTCCTTAGAGAAGGAAAGTGAGGAAACCTTTTCTTTAAGGGTGGGTGGGAAGGGATAGAAAAAAAAAAGCCCAAAACATTCCTCCAAACTGTAGAAATATTCTTTCTTTCAGGAAGATTATTCATCATCTTACCTAGTCAAATTAATAAACTTTTAATTCAAATCTCCCTCTCCTTTCTCTGATTTTAATTTGAAAGGTATCTCTTCAACATATCAAAATTATTTTAGCCTTTTAACACTGATTGCTTTCTCCCCTTCTTCAAGGATGGTCATCTATGTGGTGTTTTTTCTTCTGTTAATCTGTATATACAAAAGAAACCCTGTATACCTAATTAAAAATTCATTGCCATTTAATGTTTGACAAAAAGATAAACAATGCAGTAGACTAAATTGTCCATTACACTTTTATGCAAGACAGTATAATTACATGAAAAATAGCCTCAGCAGTAAGAAAAAACCGTGATCATAGGATAGTGCTAATGCATTTATATGCAATGAGAGCAGGTTTAATTATAGTACATTTCAGATTGGTGTGCCAAGGGCAATAAACTTTACAGCAACATAAGAAAGTTTAATAAGCATGAAACATCTTAAGAACAACGCAGACTAAACCTTCCTTGCATCTGAAAGCTGCAATGCAAAGAAGTTTTTATTTATTTCCTCAGGTGGAGAAGTCTGTAGAAACAGATAAGTGATGACAAAGCTTTGATGTTAATAAACCCAAATGGAAGTCAAAAATCAAAGTGTGTAAACGGCTAGGTTATAAAAGAAAGATGACAGAGTTATACCCTGTAATTAGGTGTAATTTGTGCTTTTGACGCAGCTATTTGTCCTGCATGAATGAGAGGTTGTCTTCTGTTTTCTTGTCCTTGTACAATAGAATTGCAGAACAGGCACATCCCACTTAAAACCTCTCTAGATTGGGTTTTTTTTCAAGGCATATTTGAAAGCAGCCTGGGTATTGATCCCTTCTTAAGCGAGCCCTACAGTTGCTTTGTCCTCCCTAGTTCTTGGAAATAATTGTGAGTTGAGTGTTTACAAAACACAGCTAGAAATAATAATAACAAAGTAAGAAATGAGTTTTTACCTTGAATATAAACCACAGCCTTAGATGTCATACAAGTAAATTGCATCAAAACTAGAAAATGAATAATCCAATTAAATTATTTAATGAGTTATTCTGTTTAGCAGCTGTGTAATTGGCTGTTTCATCCATATTTTAAACTGTTGTAGGGCAAATTGCTAATAATTAAATAATTTAATTTAATTGATTCCTGTCTTTGTTTTATGGTATATCTGCCCGAGACATCCCATTTTCAGCTCTGAAACCTATTTTACAACTGTCTCTTTCTGCCATGTGCTGTTAAAAGCAATTTATGAAATTGAAAAGAAATTCTACTTCTTTGGTTGCAAAGAAACAGGGTAAGTCTGAAAAAAATTCAGGGAGAATTGCAGGTTTTGCTAGATACCTGTTTATAAACTGCCTTCTTTAGGAACAATTACTCTATTTTGACATGCTGAATTCTCTGTCTTTTTGAAATTGCCATACAGTTTGGCACATACGTGTGGTTTTAAAGTCTCTGATTTGGTGGGATGTCTATTACCCTGTCAGATCACTTTTCTATCAGCTGCATTATGTGTTCAAGGGTGCAAATCCGTGATGTGCAGTGCAAGAATTGACTAAAAATGAATAATTACTACCATTCCTTTTTATCTTGACCTAAATATATTTCTGCTTTGTTATCCAAGTCCCTTTTTCAATTTAGAATTCAAGCCTGACGTGTTCAGAAGTTCTCCTGTGATTTCTGCAAATGCCATAGTTGTTATATACCAGTATTTGCTGGTGGTAAGAGGTGCCCTCTGCCTCCTCTGGGTATCCTTCTGGTACCTCCTTGAAAGGGTATGCACTTGTGCCACAGTACATAAATACACACCTTTCAGTTGTCTCTGGTTCCTGAAGCTTTTTCCATGTATTCTACTTGAAGAACAGACTCCCTGGTGCAAAAAAAAACGGGTATTTGGTGTTTTCTTTTCTTTCTGGGAAACAGGGAGGGCTGCAGTTTCTCTTCTGCCAGTCTGTGCTCACATGAGAATGAGGGATACCTTCCTTCCACCCCAGCATCACTCCTGACAGTGTTGTGTGCCTCCCTTCCTCCTTTTGTCAAAGCCCACTCCAGAACTGCTGTGGCTATATTAGGGACAAGGATTTGGCAACTCTCTAGCTGCTTCTGCTGTTAAAGGAATAATCTTCTTGTTATAAAACCAGTTATGTAAGTATTCCATTTCAGAGGTCACATTTTGGTAAGCTAAAAAAGGTTGGCTAAAATTTCTGGAAGCTTTTGTGGGATATAATTTAAAGAAAATGGTGAAAAGTAAATCCTCAAACAGTATTCTTTCAGCTTCTGCCAATGCTGTCAGTGCTTTAAAATATTTAAGAAGATTTAAATGAAAAGTCATAGTGTATTAATAGTATACGATACTGAAGTAAATTCAGTTCTTCTGTCAAGATTGGGTGGGATTCCACAGAACTCCAAACCCCTGTGGGAAGTGATGAGAATAGAATTTGGAATAGAAATTCCATAAAGGTCCAGTCATTTAGCAGTTATGAAAGTAGATGCCTGTAGATGGGTTTTAAACTGGTTTTCCACATGACCATGGGACTTCTGCAGTCTTCAAGAAACATTTAGAAAAGTACATACGCTGTGTATGTTCAACAAATGCAAATGATGCAGATTTTCCCACCTTATCTGTAAAATCACTGGCTTTTTCAATGTATTCTGATTATTATTCAGTTTACCTTTTCTGATAAATGTGACATTGTTGGTGGGACATGTCTGAGTATTTCTTATATAATCTCAGAAGCTAGAAAATCTGCTCCCAGCTGCTGCTCTTCTCAAAGTACCAAAGCTTGTTGAAAATTATCTCAACTTTGGCACTGTTAATTTCTAATCAGATGGCAACTCGTGTTTAGTTGACAAAATCTATTCTAAGTTTTCTTAAGCCCACAGTCTATAGCTGTGAAAGTGGACCTTACCTTAGGGTCAGTCTTGCCCTCTGTATTTCTGATTACTTGCTCCCCCTTTTTTGCTTCCCCTTTCCCCCCAGTTAATGACAAACTTCTTGTGTGACTCTCAGCTTTCCAGATCTGTCAGAATTGAGGTTCAGTGATTTGCAGAAGGACAGAAGTACATGGGGCTTGGCTTTCTAGCCAGACACCATTTCTCCAGAACTCTTCATGTCAAGCTCAGCAAGTCTGTGTGACTTTAGAGGAATGATGAATAATCTATTTGTAATTTCCAACTAGTCATACTATAGAGAATTTGATTTGCCTGTCAGTTGCCCAGAATCATCATGATGTAGAAAAAACACTGAAATTTCTTCTTTTTTTCTAAGATTTCTAAGGTGATGAGTCTGAGATTTCTTTCTAACTCCAATATATAAACCAAAACTTTTTTTTGTTTGACTTTGAGTGGAGCCATTTATAATTAAATCATAATTAATTTTGAATTAAGAGTTGTTTTCTTTCAGAAGTGGGGGCATGGAGTGGGAATTTAGAAGCACACTTTAGTATCAATTCTGCTATTTGGAAAAAAAAAAGATATTGTGTGTATATAGATATGTATCAGAAGTATTGTTTTTTTACAGCTGGCATTTTTTTTTCTCTGATTTGTTCTTAAACTGGTATACACACAGTATGGTAGTAATATACTCTTATTAAAACTGATTTTTTCCATTGTCCTGTTATTCTGTTGAGGTGCTGCTAGTTGTTGAGAGCTGGGAAGATGCCTTAATGTGAGGGGAGAATTGGGCTCCTGTGTGCTGAATTGTAGCTGTGCTTTGAGTTTTATGTTAAAGGTTGTGGTTTTTTTAATTAAAATTGTAAGATTAATCTAGATATGTGGTTACAAAGGTTTTTTTATATATATAATTATTGGAAGATGTGTTTGTAGATTAAAACTAGACTAATGGATAAATGATTTTTTTTTCAAATACCTAACTGTAATTACATGAGATTTATAGTTAGAATATTCCTTTCTATTTGTTCTCTCTCTGGAGTCTATGTCAGTTCTGGAGTTCTTTGTCTCTTTTTGGTGGTCTGGTTTTTTCGAGTCATTAATTTGATGGATGTCAAAGCCTTGCTTTTGTTTAAAGTGTAATAACATCTTTATTTGAGAACATATGGGGATGTTATCATCTGGAAATGACAGAAGACAGATTTGTGTTCTTTAAAGCACTTTTGTTTCAGCTGATAATAACTTTTGTTCTAAATGGTACTTCCAGAGAGCAGTCAGATTAGTGGCTGCAACTGCATGGGAAATCCAAAAGATGGTAATTGCTGTAAATCAGAGCTTCTTAGCTCATCATCTCCAATAGATGGAAACTGAAGTGTCTGGACCAGTGTAAGGAATTAAGTTATTCTTTGTCAGGGAAGTCTTAATTCATTTAGGCCTAGGAGTGGAAGGTGTGTATTTGAGGAGATGAGAAGTGTAGTTGACTCACTAATTGTGATTCAGTAGTAATTTATTTTTAGCACTTCAGATAGTTGTGGATATGATAAGTAAAATGTAATGTCTACTGATTAATTTCAATTTTTTTGTTAGGATAATAGAATGTGTATTTTCTTAGACTTTCTTTTCCTTTCTCTATTGCTAAGTGTGTGTTTGCATTAGAGATTAAGTAGCAGAGAAAGCGCAGGAAAATTTGAGTAAGGATGCATTTGATCCTCTTAATTTTGTAAGTATGGAGTTTGATAATTGAGATACAGTTCAATTTTTCTGAAGTGTACTGGTTTAACAACAACAATAAAAAAAAGCTTGTTCTAGGGCAGATAAGGATGTTTGAAATTAAAAAAAAAAAGAATTTTGGGGTTATGCAAAGAATGCTTCGAAAATTTGTTGCCCTTTTTTTTTTTATTATAAAATCAGATATGTGGAATTAATTTATGCAAAACTAAGATGTGATTTATTTCAGAACATTCATGTACTCTACCAGCAAAATTAGTAAACTTGTATATGTATATACCTGTGTATATAAATGTATACATGTAGGTATATACAGAGATATAGACAGATGTTGATGCTTCCACCCTGAAACCTGCTGAGAAGAAAAGCAAGAAACCATGACATTTTTTTCATTGCCCCAGTAATATGCCTGCCATGGAGGAAGCACCTAATTGAGGCTGGATTGGTGTGGTTGTCTCACCAGGCAAGGTTTGCTTTGTTTAAATAAAAATCCTGTCCTGATTTACAAACTTTTTGATGAAAACTGTTTCTTGGGGTTTTTTTTCAGTAGGTCATAACGTGGTTTTGTCATGGTTTGATGTCAGTGTTTTCTGCTTCCAGGCTGTGACCTTGAATACAGTAAAAGTGTACTGATAATATTCCTTTCAGAAAACCTTTGTTTTGGTAATGAGAATTATTTTTTTGTCAGTCCAGAAAGAAAGCACCTATATTAATCTCTGTCATTTCACCTATGCCTGTAGCTCTGTAAGTGATATTTTCCAGGGTATTTGAATAGAATCCTTGTGAATCCTCAAGAGATTTTTGCATCTGAGGTTATGATATTTAGGTAATCTTAAAATCAGCTTTCAGAATTAGTGTTTTACTGGGTTACTTTTATCTGCCAGTATTAAGTAGGCCATAAGTATTCTATGCTGCTTTTTAAACAATAACAAATTTTGTCTATTTAAAGGGAAGTGAGAACAGCATTATATAACTGCTGTTGTTTTTAGCTCAGATTTCTGAAGTGCACCACAAATAAAATCCTAGCTTTTCAGTGGTCATTGAAAGTGTTGAGGAAAAAATAATGACCTTGATGATTTCTGACAAACAACTGAGGGTTACTTATAGCAAGCCAGCATTGTTGAATTAGCAGCTATATTCCAAGCTTGCTTGTATGTCTTCACAAATCCTATCACAATGGAAGCCATGGAGTAAGAAAAATATTGTGAAACAAATGCCTCCTGGGTGGCTAATTATTGGCATTCTTTCCTTTTTACTCAAAGGGAAGCTCTGTATCTTCCCTGTAAAATGCTGTCTGACTTGAGAGCAAGAATGCTTTGGGGTGGGGAGCTGAAATCTCCTCAGTGGTTTATTTGTGAGGGATTTCTCATTTATGCTTTTATTTTATCAGGGAAAAATAATAGCTCTTTAAAAGGGAATGCATTAAATCCTTACTGTCACAAAAGGCTGTTAATACCTTGGCTTTCTCTATTAAAATATCACGTAAACAATTGCATTATTTGTGCTGGTTTGTGGATGTTGTTCCAGTTTGAAATAAACGTGGAATTGAGAAGAACAGTTAATACACAATCTTAATTTCACTTATTTTGTTTAGATGAACTAATGGAGTGAGAAGGCTTTTCAATTTATTATACTCTCTTTTTAAGTCAATGCCAAAGCTTTTCTGCTGATTTGAAGTAAGAACTTATGATCATATTTCTGTTTATCATGTGCTGTAGAGGTTGCAATTATTTCCTTTCTCTGAGCATTCCTGTATCAGCTTGATTATTAAAAGCTTTAGCTGCATTAAAAGATGACAATGGTGTAATTGCATTCTCATCTTCATGAAAAAGTAGCAGTTCTCAGAGAAGGAAAAAATATAAAGGCCAATATAGGCCCTCCTATGTCTGCCTGGAGGTGCCTCATGTTTTAGAAGCTTTTTGATGAACATGAAAAATTAGAGCCTTAAAGCTGAGACAAATCCAGAAATGTTAGAGAAAGTCAGCTCCCTTTTAGAAGTCTAAATATGAGGGAATAAAAAATAAGTATCCCAAATTATGCTTTTATTTTGGTCATGCGAGTCACTAAACCCTTTCTCAGCTATTTTTAATTTAATAGGCCATTGCTTCTGTTTCATTAACTTCAGGCCTTTCCAGAATCAGGGGAAAGATTGCTGTAAATGGGAACAGTCACCATCTCCAGTGATACCTTGATGCCTGACTTTCTATTTTGGGGCTTCTTCAGTTGTGTTGTGCTTCCTAGGAGATTAGAAATTCATTATCGTGCATCTGTTCTTCCTTCTTTGTGAAAGCTGTCAGTCCAATATTTTGATTAGGGTTATGATTTGGGGGAAGAGAGGATTTATTGTTAGGGAAGAGAGAATCTGTTCTCTTCAGAGCATGCTGCAAATGTTTTTTTTTTTTTGTGACAGCATTTTCCTGTCATGATTCTCCAACCCCCTCTGGAGAACTAAAGCAAAAAAGAGATTCAGCATCTCTGACATGATAGATGTGAAGTTTGTGCTTCATGTAGCTTTGATACAGATTGGCAGCTTTCAGGGAGCTTTTTGTTGTGTTATTTTTCTTAGTCCTAATGGTGAAGAAGTGTTTTAGTAAAAACCACGTCGTTTTATTTGTTCCATGAATGTACATAACTTCTCCTAAATCAGTTTTGAACAACAAAAATCCCTTATGACTTCAAGAAAAGCTTAGTGACACAAGTCTGATCATATCACTGACTTGCTCAAAAATGCACCAAAGGAAGAAGATTTAGTTGTAACTTCACAGAGTGAAATAAATCACCCCATCAGCAGAAAGCACTTAAAGCAACAAAATTCCTGTGTCAGACAGCTATGAAAAGTCTTACCATGGCTTACTTCCATTTTTATGGCATTAAGGAAGAAACAGGTTTATCATTTATAAGGAATTGAGTAGTTTAATCTTGGAATATATAAGCAAAAATACCAACCCTCCTTAATTCAAACAGTGGCTTGAAGTATTTATTTAACAATCTACAATTAATTAATGATGTGTTCATTTTGTAGGACTATCATTTTCACTCTTCCCTTAATAGTGTTCATCTACATATGTATTTGTATAAATATTAAAAGCATCACTGCTTTCCCACATGTGTATCTTGTAGCTAAGGCTTAGTAATCTCATAGTACTACTTCAAAATCAGTCAGTTTGTAATTTTTTTAATATATTAATAAAATGGAAATAGATTCTGTGATGTGTAATCATGGTGAATCCACTGACTTCATCTGAGTTTTCTGATTTACACAAGCATAATCTGGTTTGCTAGAGAAAAACTGAACGAAGACTGTATAGGAAAAATGGGAAAATGCAGATGGAACAAAATTTAAATGCCTGACAGTCACTTCAAAGATGAAATACAAAGCAAAAAGTTGAGTTGGGAAATCATGCTCCCTGACCCAACCTTGGAATGCAGAATATGGAGAAAAATGTAAAAATTACCTAGGAATTTCTCTGGGTTTTGTCATTCAGAGAGATCAATCTGCATGTATACACAGCACATCATTTTTATACTTAATTTTCAAATGTGTTAAAACGACTCAGCTAAGAAAGCAGGCTCAAATACTTTTTCTTTTTTTTTTTTCTTTAAAAAAAAGAAATCTTCAAAGTATACTTAAGCCCTGTTGGTTTAAATTCTGATTAAAATGAGCATACCTATGTCCATAAAGCTGCTCACAGATTGGAGTATTTTGTCAAATGTAAGGGAACTTAAACAAATTTTACATGTGCTTAAGTGTTCTGATCCTCTGTGATCTGCTGAGTACTCTGTAGAATGACTTTTGATAAGTTACCTGTATTCCTGAGTCTAATAAAATCATGGTCTGTTAGAATAGAGGTGTCTGGTCAGAGATTTTTGCCTTTCATGTCTTAAGTTCTCTTCACAGTCTGTAGCAGTGGCTGCCTTTGTAATATGAAAAGGTAGAAATGGAAACTTGGCAAAATGTGTGGTATTCTGTGAACTGCTGCTTGCAGCACTTCACAACTAAATTACCATCATCACACATCAGTATTTATAGAGCTAAGTAAAAAATAAATTAAGTGAAAATTGAGAAATTTAATACCAATTTTAAATATCTTTGATGTTTAAATAATGTTAGAAAAGAAAATTTTGGGAGCTGTGATTTCACACGAGCTTTAGAGTTCTTGGTGTGAAGGTAGACATGGGGCAAATAGCTGAATTTCTTGGAGAAATGGGTTGAAAGGTGTCATTGAGTTGGGAGCTCATTCACAGGAAACATCAAAAATGGTGATAAATTGAAGTGCAGGTGAATCTTACTATTCTTTCAAATATTAAACTGATGATATGATACCCTGTTTTGAATGTATCTCCTCTATCTGTGTGTGTATAGGTATATATGGATATATATATATATATATGGATATATATCTCTGTGTGTATGTGTGTGTATATATATATATTTATACAGCACATATCTAGTAGTGAGTGGATATACACACACAACTGAAAATTGTAAAGTGGATATGTGGGTTGGTTTTTTTTCTTTCAAAAAGTAATATTTACCCTTCCAAGTCCATTTCATCCCCTCCCAGGATGTTCATGCTTCAGTATCTCCAAATGAAATACATCTAGGCCAAGAAGGGGCAAGTACTGAAATCAATTGTAATTCCTTTGCAAAAGTAACATAACTACCAAAGGTATCAATAATGTGTTTATTTATTTTTGACCTTTGGCAGTAAAAAATCGTGGTTATTCTGAAGAAACACATCTTTTTAATGTTAATGGTATCATTTTCCAGACTCAATACAAGAAAAAGCTCAGTTAGGAGCAAGATACTTAGCATATTTTAGTGGAAGTAACTGAAGTGGATAAATATTGTGAAATGCAGTCATTTCACTGCCTCCCAGTCCTGCTTGTAGCTGCTGTTGATCATTAAAATTTATAGCAAATTTCCCAGCTGCTGCTGCTGAGTTAACTAAGGTAATAGCCTCTGTTCAACTCTAATTGGACTCTGCCTGTCATCTTCACATTGTGTGAAACGTTATTAAACTTGTGACACCCTGTGGCAGCGGTGAGCCATTGCATAGCAGCTATTGCAGCAAAAAAAAAATGCATTTTAGACACCCTTCTTTTGAGGTAAAGTCCTCACTTTTCAAAACCAGAGTGCCTGCAGACTACTTTTGGTTTTCCAAAACAGACACTCCCCCCAGAGGCAAGAGACAAAGTCGTGCTTGTTGTCAGCATCCTGCATTTACCAAAAAAAAATCTTTATTTTCTGGACCCAGCAAACATTGTGATTTACCTGTCTGATTTTGAAACTCTTTCCTGAAGTTTCAGAAACAACATTCAGTTGGTGCTCATAGTGGCGATGCAAGAAACAGCAAAGGCAGGCAGATATTTCTGAAAGTCTCTTCCTTGAATGTTCTTTATTTTGTCACAAACCCATGGAATGATCTTGGAAAGCAGTTGTTGGCAATAGTTAATGTGTTCTCAAATAACCTAGTAAGGTGGGCTGTGTTTTGTGGACTTTTAAATCATATTTACAGTGCTCTTAGGGGATTCCTGAAAGAGATGATGACAGCCACGGATGCTGTGTGTTGGCAGACACTGGGGGATGGGTCTGTGTGGGCAACTCTTACCACATCTTGAAATATTCCTTGGCACGTTTGCACTATAAAGAAGTGTTTCCCCACAAAATCATGTTTTGCTGAAGCAAGTTATTTCGTGAAAGTATTTTATCCTCGTGTGCTGATAACTATTTACCGGTGATTCAATTATTTTGCTTTATATCACACCCAGTAGAAATGGAAATGTGATGCACTTTGAGTGCCTCTGTGTTAAAACCTTCTGCAGCATGGTCAAATACTTGACATTCTTGGCCAACAATTATTTTGCTTGGACAGAGGACAGATAAATTGTGAAATTTTATGACTGTATCTACATGTACATGGATACATGTGCTCTTAGGAGCTGGGGCAACAGTTGTGCCCTAACATTTGTGTGGAGCAACATTAAAATCTGTGGGCTTCTGAAGTCACAGGTGCTTACAGCTTCCAGGTAACTTCAGTGACTTGCTGATAGAAGTTTACTCAACCTTTTCTTTACAAACCTCTCCCCAGTTGCTCGCAAGTGTCAGGATGTAATTGCTCACTCTGAAATTCTCTGTTCCAGGAGGCAGCCTTAGGCTGAATTTTTCTGTTCAGTGAAGATGAAATGGAAGGTACAGGAGGTTTCAGGAAGTCTTAGGTGCTGGAGACAAGGATGGGGCAGACTCAGCTCAGGGGATGGAAGGATAAAACCAGCTGCTGAAGAGATAGCTGCAGGGGGGGGAAAGGGATTAGCAAAGGGGAAACTGAACAGCTGAGGGATGGGGCAATAACTGGGGCAGGACAACCTCTGCCATGTCTGAGTTCTGGGAAGTCTGGTCTTGGTATATTCCTTTACTGTCTGTAAATAGGAGTTGTGGGGTTTTATTCCTCTCAGTCAATCAAGATAATATCCTATTTAATCTACCTATTAATCCCTTAGCTGAAATGATGGAGGCACTTGATCTGGTGAGAAGTGTAGTTACAGAGTGAAGATAGTGCTATGTAACAGAACTTTGGTTTTTTGTGTATTTTAGAGTGCTGAAAAATAGGGAGAACTGGTGTCATATCACTGCATTACAGACATAAGAAGAAAGGAAGTTATGGTATAAAATGTCATGACCAGAAATATGAAGTAGACACTAGAAGTTGAGGGCAAAGTTAGAATTTATTGTGGGTGAATTTCTTGTTGGGTTTGTTTGTTGGGTTTTTTTTTTTCATTCACAAAACAAAACCAACAACTCCCCCCTGCCCCCTACCCACAAAATCCCACAAAAAAACCAACATTAAAAAACAAACAAACAAACAAAAACACAAAAAAAACACCAAAAACAAAACCAAAAAACCCATCATTGAAGACTTGAGGATAAAATGACACTAAGCAAAGCTTTCAGCACAGTTCATAATCTTAGCTGTCATGTTCCCAGAGGGAAACTGGGAAGTCTAATATCAAAAGATAAATTCCTAGCTAAAGCTTGTCTGTGTAGAAAGAAAAAAAAAGTAGCAAGTGTAGTTGCAGTACATGGAAGGTGGATCTACAGTATGACTCTGTGTTTGAAAATGTGAACAATGAGATTAATAACAGTGCAATGAATGAAGTAGGGAGAGAATATATCTTAAAAAAAACCAGTGGCTGGGTCTGAGTCTTTTCACCTGTAAGAAGGTTGATAGGCATCCAAGAGTAGCTGTCAGAGACTGGGACAGCTATGGGTTGAATTAATCAAGGTTAGTGGCAAGAAGATAATTTCTGCATCATCATCATCATCATCATCCCATGGTATTTGAAGACATAATAGCCAAAGAGCAGTGCAAGCATTTGACTGGCAGGTTGTGGAGTCTCCATCTCTGGAGACACTCAAGACCCTCCTGGATCTGTTCCTGGGTGACTTGGTCTAGGTGCCCCTGCTCTGGCAGGGGGGGTTGGACTAGATGATCTTCTAGCTCCCTTCCAACCCTAAATTGGGTAAGACTTTCAAAGCTCCACAACTTGATTTGCTTAAAAAAGAACAATTACATTTGTAACTTTTAATTGCTTTGTACCTGGTCCACCTATCCTGCTTTGTCAAAAAATTGAACACATCATTTATATGAAAATAATTGTGTGGTAAAAGTGTTTAGGAAAAAAGGCCACTTCACAGTAATATATCATTAAGATTATCTTTTAGTTTATTGTGTATCTTTGCTGCATTTTGGCATATGATTTATATCTCCAAAGAGTAACTAGTCTATTAAACTCCACATTTCTCTTTCCAGCTTTACTTATGATAATTACATTCTGATTCAAGTTTTGTCATGCTTTTGATTGAAGTATCACACTACAAACCCGTCCTTTCCCTGTGCTAGGATGCTGGTTTAGACAAAAGACAATTTCAGGCTATCATCGGATCCTTGCATAGAGAATCTAGATGTTCAAATCAGACTCCAGTTGTGAAAAACAAACCTTTATTCTGTTGTACACTAAAATAAAACTTTTGTGAGCCTCATTTCTTGTTTTGCTTTTTTTCATCTTGATTATAGAATTATTAAGTATTATTTAGGATTACTTTTGTTCACAACCAGAGGAGCATATTCTGTGTCAGACATACACAGATTCTTCATTGCACTGATGTTTTCATTTTCACAGAATCACAGAGTGTTAGGGGTTGGAAGGGACCTAGAAGATCATCTAGTCCAACCCCCCCTGCCTGAGCAGGATCACCTAGACCAAGTCACCCAGGAACAGATCCAGGTGGGTTTGGAATGTCTCCAGAGCAGGAGGCTCCACAACCTCCCTGATGATGAAGGGAAGAGATTGATGTCATTGCAGTAGAAATCCATAAGGGAGTCTTGGGGTTTGATTCAGATAATGGAGAAAGTAATTCTGTGTGTTAGTGCAGTTACCTAGAAATTCATTCATCAGCTTCCCTACTCACTGCAGGGGGGCTGCACTAGATGACCTTTGCAGGCCCCTTCCAGCCCTAAACATTCTGTGATTCTAAGAAATGGCACATTGCAGGTTTGTTCTGGGGTCTGTGGATTGAAGAAATAGAGAATTATTAATATTTGATAGGACTACTGATTTCTGTGCCTTAGATTGTGTGAAAATGGCTTTTGCAGATGTGATCACAGAAGATGACAACTGCTTGGGGACAAGTCTTAGGGGTCTCCCACCCATGAGTTGCACTTATGTCCTAGTGCAGTGGAAACCATAAAGTAATTCTTTTTCTGAGCTGTGCTGGAGAGAAGATGTATATCAGTTAATTTTATTAAAATCTGAAATAAAACCTTATTAATAAGGGGAAGGTCAAGTACAGTTGCAAGGCTTCTCTTACTTTTAGGATTGCTTACCAATTAATCAGTATTGACCAAGATTTCAGACACTGATTCGGCTACTGTATAGTTTCAGGCATGAAGTAGCCTCTAATAAAGATTTAAGTCCTGATAACCATGAAGCTCAGAACAGGTGAACATTGTTAATTGGTATTTTACTTCTTACAGCTAGCAAATTTGATTTTGTGCTTGTGGCTTTAGATGAAGTACTGATTTTTTTTTTTAATTACTTTGTAAATAGCTGTTAGAGTTGAGTTTTTCTGAAGCCTTTTGTGTGTAAAGATCAACAATCAGAAATTTTTAAAATAGCTAGCTTACTTTTTGCAGATGGCTTTTGAAAGCACTCTATTTAAAACCCTAAAATGGATTTAGAATTGCTTTGAAATCATTTTCAAGGTGGCAGAATAGAAAGAGTGTGACATGACTACCTATCTCTAGCTGGGGCCATGGGTTCTTTATACATAATCCCATCATTGTTATAATATGTTAATGGAATGGATGGAGTAATTGGCCAATGGTTGAAAAAAATAAATAAATTAGCAATAAATCAACCCACCATGATTTGGAACTGTAGTATACAAGAAGGTGTTTTTGAGGAGCCTTGTTATGGGTGGATCTAAGTGCACTTGCCCTTCTTATGATTATTTCTTCCCTTTTTGGTGGTGGTGTTCAGGTTAGAATTAGGCTAAAATTGTCTTAAAGGTGCGTGTATATATATATATATATTTATATATATTTTAGCATTCATGTTCCTTCTAATTTTTACAACCTGGAAACACAAAGTGAACCATCAACAAGCTGTAAAATCAGAATACATATTTCTTTAAATAGTGGATTGCATCTGCTACTCCATGGTAAACAAAACATCTTCTAATGCAGTCGTGACTGTAAGCTGAAATGTAATATATTTAATCTTACAGATTTTTACATGGGCATTCCCATTACTTGTGTTTCATAAATGTTTGGTTTGGTACAAAACTCTACACTGCAGTTTTCACCCTACCTGTGCTTTCACTTCAAGAAAATTCTATTCTGCGAGATAATTTCTTTGAATCTAAGTAAAGATCAGTATGTTGAAAATTGTCTAGAAAGAAAACAAATCCACCTGAACCTTAAAAATCAATTCTACAAAGGTGATTGAGTTTTTGCTTTTCCTTTAAAGATCAAACTTCCTATAGTAATTCCCATATAATCCCTGTGTAGTTAAATAGCACAGTAGTCATAACATGCTTGAAATGTATGCAGGGCATCAGCCCAAAAGTTTAACTCCTAATAACAGAAAGATCAAAGGACTTCACTGATACAATTTTTAGTTTAAAATAAAACATGATACAGACATAAATGTTAGTCTGGGTAAAAGTCTTTTCTAGCATGCATTTTAGATATTTTATATTGTAGATTAAAACCAGTTTTCCTTCTCTCGGCCTCAGAAAGAAATCTCCCACACCTTCATCATCCTAAAACAAATGTTTCTGTTTGATCCCCAGTTAATGGCTCTGTGCTGGGGAACCTTGCTTCCAAAAAGGGGGAGATGATCAGTGACATGCAGTTTCTTTCCCTCTGTGCAAAAAAATGTTTGAAAATGTGCTTTGATGTCTGAAAGAAACAAAAATAGTCTTAACAGAGGGATCTTGTGTGTCTTTAACTTGCTGTGTAACTCGGTATAATTAAGTCAACTTCCTTTGAAAGGAACTATGTTGCTGTAGGGTACTGAAAACAATGGAAGCTACAATATCCCATTAGTAATTTGAGTGAATTATAAAGACAGCTCAATGGCTTTTTCCTGGAGTGAAATTTGTCTTTGGAGAGCCAGTTGTGCAGGATGACACAGTTGGCTTCTGGTCTTTAGATGACTCCTGCTAAATCACAGATCTACTTAAAGTAACTGACTTTAACCAGCATCCTTTTTTAGTTCATTTTAAGTAAAATGGTATGTTTGTAGGAAGTTTGCATCCTCTTCTCATAAGCTGTTGTTCTGAAATATCAAATTATGAAATAGCTTCTGCTGTGGTGAGGTGTATTTTGTTCCAATTCTTAGAGATTTGAAATTTCTAGAACTGTGCTGCACCATTAGACACATCTTCTTTTTCAAGCTAATGCTGTGTCAGGTATTGAAATTAAATGCTTCCTATCAAACATTCAGTAAATCAACTTCCAGTATTGAAGGTGAGAACTGATTCTTCCATCATTGTGGAAGTTCATAGTTGATGATGAGCAGAATATATATTTTTGATGATGAGCAGAATATATATTTTTTTCATTCTGTTTTACATATATACCGTGATTAATTGCCAGGGTTTGTAGTTTAGTAAGTTTTTATCCTGCTAGACCACAGTGTATTT
>JANHGL010015775.1:57428-68138 GCA_024611195.1 Ceyx melanurus | reverse complement strand
AATGTCAGCCTGATTTAAATTTGTGTTTAAAAAGCTAATTGCACATTCAGTTGGAAAGACCAGCATTTCCTGTAAGTCAATTTGAAAGAAACCACCATTTTCTATAGATAATGCAGAAATTCCATAGCATTCGTTTCTATCTCCTATGACTGGGAAGAAAATCTACAAATATAAACATAAGCAATGCTTTGTGTATGTTTCAGAAAGCATAAATCTGCAGGAATGGTTGTCCTCTTTTAGTCATTTAAATGAAGTACTGAAGGCTGAAAATGAAAGTGTGGGTGAAAACTATGTGGTTGATGATCAAAGCGACTAGAGAAGAGTGCAAGATGTATAATAAATTATTTTTTATGAAGTCCCTAGGAGCCCTAGGCTTAATCATACAAGATAATTGTGCTTTGAACACATGTAAACTCACCCTGTATTGTTGAATTTTTTTCTTCAGGTGCACCTAGCAGTTCATGAAAAAGATAAGCAAAGGTCTAGGTTTCATTATCTTAGAGTTCCTTTTCAATCCTATCTGTTCCTAATTTTTCTATTTCTCTCCACTATTAAATTTTTATTCTTCTCCTCTGTCTAGAAATGCTTCAGAAGGTGAAATCACAGCATGTTAGGGGTTGGAAGGGACCTAGAAGATCATCTAGTCCAACCCCCCTGCCAGAGCAGGATCATCTAGACCAAGTCACCCAGGAACTTATTTTTTTCCCCTCTGATCTTACATAACTGTGTTCCTTTGTTTCTTTGTGTTTGTTTGTTTTTTTTAAGACCTAACACATTCCCATTACAAGCACAAAGGTACTAAGTATGCCTTGATGAAGTTGAGTATACTTTTAGAGTAAAGAGTTATATTTCTGCTGAGTTGCAGATGAATAGTAGAAAATAATGAAAATCAAAGCAGCTTTTTAGTCAGAGACACAGGGTAAATTTATGAGCAAGCATCTGAATCGTAAAAGAGCAAATCACCTAATAAAAGAGCAAATCACCTAAATCTTTCACTGTAAGCAAAATAATTGTAATGGTCCACATATAATTTTTCATATATTCATTTTAGACTTTTAGAAAATGTGGCATGTATATAATTAAAAAAAAAAAAAAGTTAAAAAACCCCAACCTTTCAGAAAAGTCAAAACTCTGTGTTTTTCTCTGGATAATGAGTGTAGGAGTTAATGAAGGATTTTCTGGTGGTTTTTTATAACTTTGGGATTAGAAAAGTAGATAAATATTTATCCATAATTAAGTAGTGCTTGATTCTAGGATGCACCCTCAATTTACATTTCCATAAGAAAAGCAATTCTATTTTTTAATGTAGGAACAGGATGGAATAGGCAATCCCACTTTCCTTCCCTGGCCACAGAGTTGCAACTACTGTAATTGCTGTGATGTGAATATCAACTGTTGCCTAGTTTTTTTCCTGAGTTATGGCAAGAAAGTGATTTTTACTTTTCTTGACAAAGATTACCTGCCTTTTCCAGGCAGTTGGAATTATTTGTGTGACCTGTAGGCTACGTAAATTTTATTGCCAGCTTCCAAGCTCTGTCTCATTGCTTAAATCAGACAAAGACTTAGCAGAGGATAAATCAAATTTTATGTGTCCAGGACATGAGGAGAGAGACACCCAACTTTCTCTGCTGAAACCAGGAGTCGTCTAAGTTAATAGATCTCACTTTTCAGACTGGATCTGGGAATTTGTCATGAACGTGTAGACAGTGATCTGTGAACATTATTCTGGGTGCTTTGAGCTAATTACTTGTCTGTCATCCCAGATGTACCTTGTTACCTAGTCTTTGACATCCAAAAATAAGTTTAACCTCAGACTGACTTATTTTTCCTTGTTTACTGCTGTGGCCAGAAATTCTTGGCTCTCCATCCTTTCCTTATACTTAATTTTCTGAGAAATTAATTTGTATTTCTCCAGTGAGGCTTCTTTCTCTCAGTAAGGCTTTTTGCTCCTTTCTGGGAATTCTTGCACTTTTATTTAATGCCATAAGGAATGAAAAAGGTGGCACTAATGGAACACTTCAGTGCCCCTGCCAGAGGAAATGGTCTTTGCAGTTTGTAAGCTGAGAGGGAGTAAAAAGATGTTGACCAGTGAACTTCCCTATTCATGGGTTTTGTCTGTTATAAAGTGTAGTTGAACTTCTCTTTGGAGATAACTGATGCTTAGTGGTTTCTAATAAAACATTGAACTGCTGGCTTTGTTTTTTTTTTAAAAAAAAAAAAGTCTAACCAAAACCTATTTGAAATTCTTTAAAAATGCAGGAGAAAACTGCTTCATCAAATACCAGACACTTGACAAGAATTGTATTCAGATGGCCCAGATTCTGTAGCCTTAATCGATTTCTTGCTGAAGCCAGAAGTAATAAAGTCAAAACCTTCAAGTCAGGGTTTTTTTCAGTCTTTTAAAGCACAGATTGCTATTTAAAATTTCTATAAATAAAATGCCAAGTGCATTTAACTTGGGAGGTAAAGATTACTATGCTGCAGCATTTCTGTAGTGTAGGTAGAACCAATGTGTTGCCAAATACTGATGCTCTACTGCATGCAGTCTTTAAAGATAATTTATATCCCACACTGGTTTTGTCAGCAATTCAGTCCAAGTTCATATCAGATTTTAGATTTAACTAGTCTTTAAATAATTTTCTTGTTATGATCCAAGAATGGCATCACAGACATGTCACTTATAGTTCTTTAAAACAGGGTTTTGATAGTCTTAAATGTAAAACTATAACAGTGATACTGTTCTATGAAAGATAGATCAATGGCAGAGAATGGGAATTGGATGGAAGAAATCAAGGAAACCAGCATGCACTGGTCAAGCTTTCTCTGATCTGACCACACAGAGAATAAATAACTGGTGCTGTAGCACTGGTAAAATGTTTCCTGACTCAATAGCCTGAAGAGTAGAAGGTGCTTCAGTTTTGCTCTTTCACACTGGAAGAAAATTGTGATTATATAGTCATGCTGGAGGTTTGCAGTACTAGACTTCCCCATTAAGGTAGGAGGTGGTAGAACATCATTTAAACTGAGTTGTAACTCCACAGGCTTTGAAATGGAAATACTTGTTGTACTAATGAAATTCAAAGTCTGTATCAATCTTTCAGACTCTAAAAACTTCTTGAGGAATTGAGGATGTTCTTGAGATGAGAAGCAAATTATGGAAAGACCAGGCTGTGTGAGTGCTGGCAATTTGCATGATATCTGTCCTCCCCACATCCTCACACTGAGCTGGTCAGCGACCTGATTTGCTGTTAGTGTGAGATGAGCAGATACTCCTTTAATATTACATCAGTAGTATAATTAGGAAGGAAAATTAAAATCTTTTAAATATTACTAAAAGTTGTTTTACAACACACAGAGTTGTGATTTTAAATTCTGATAGTTTCTTGCAACTAGAATCTGGAAACAGCTCAAGGGTTCACAAGAAGCAGCATGAATCTCTCACAGATCCCAGACAGAATATCACTGACCATTCAAGACTGAATATTGAACTTCAGGTAAGTGTGATTTGAAGTGGCAGGATTACATTTGAGAAAATAAACCAGGAGTTTTTGTGGCAGGTTTTTTTTTCATGGCAGCTGTATGAAGCTGCTCAGAAGTGTGGAGTGTTCAAAGTAGTCCCAGCAGAGATGGATTATTGGAAAAATGCAAGTGAAGTGGGCAAAGCTGCCTGATAGATTGCAAAACCATATGACAAATTACACTGATCACATACATATGGCCCCTGTATAAGTAACATATATTTGTGTGCAGAGATTTATCCTCCCCACCACCTTTTTTTTTTGGTAGTAAAAATCAGAGCAGTGAATTAGGAACAATACAATCAGATATAAAAGGATTTAGAACTGTTTAGGTGACTGGGCCAACAGCTGGCAAATGCAGTTCACTGTGGAAAAATGTAAAATAATTAGTCTGGGAGCAAGAAACCAAAGGAACACAGTGTGTGCTGCAATGGAACAATCATTCAGCACACTGACTAGGAGAAGGATTTGAAGGTTATTGTGGAAAAATCATTGAAACCATGAGGCTTGTGCACAGCTGCAAGAAAGTAAGTGACTAGGTTGTATCAGAGAGTTAAAACACAAAATTAGAGGCATTATGGTTACAGTAGTGTTAGGCTCCATCTGGAATACTGTGTATGGTTGGTCACTGTGCCACACAAGGAAGGTATTGTCTGGGAAAGAATGCAGAAGCAGTAACAAAGATAAATATTTTATGTGTAAAGATTAGGGAAAATAATCTAGTAAAGCAGGCACATCTATCCTTTTCTCTGTAAAGGATTAAAAATAAGAAGTAACCTTAAAAATGGGAAAATAGAAATGGACAACTTAGAACTGCATAGAAAAAGTGATTTGCAAGAAATTATTTAATCAATTCTGTTGGTATACAGAATATACATAAATTCTATAGATTTTTCTGAAGATAATTAAAGGGAATGACAAACAGTCATTAATCTATGACTGAGTTTTATAAATTAAAGCAGGCACATGATGCTGTTTTCTCTTCCCTCCCCTCTTGAAGGTTCATGACTTAAGACGACCATAGTTTTCAGATTTATTAAAGCTTGTAACTGGAAGGGGGGAGGGGCACAGAGTTTGTATCTATGAATTACATTCTTCTGTCTGCTCAGGCTGTTTTTAAATACATTGGGGAGCACCCACAGTCTTTGTGTTGTGAATAACGTGTTTATTCTGCCTGTGCTTTTCTGTATTTCAAAGTTGTGCACCTCAAAGTGCACACTGACTCTCTAGTGTCCCTGTAGTGTATATGGGGGAGAGTCAAGCATATTGAAGAATATGATATTCAGAGTTGTTTGGGGGGTTTTTTTTCCTTCTTAATGCCTAGCTAGCTGTTTCAGAAGCAGCAAGACAGCATTTGAGTCATCTAAGGGATAACTCCATAGACTTGAGTTCCGTGGAGAAAATTCCTTCATAGTTTTGAACTTGGCTATCTGCATCTTTAGATCTAAAATAAATGTAGTGTGTCACCAGATTGATGTTTGAGAAAGCAACTTGTCAGACTTGGTGTAAATTGTTGGCTTCTCCTGGGAACCTTTTCCCATTTTGATACCCTGCTTTGAAAAGTTTTGAGTTACTCAATGCAAGCTGCTTCTCTTGTCACACAGCTGCAGCAATGAGGACAATTTGATGTAGCTTTTGTGGTTTCTCTCTTAAGTCTTCTGTGGAGATGCACAACAGAGCCCAGCACTCAATATTTGGTGTTGTGATCCATTTTTTAGGTACATCTTCTCAGCTCCCACTGACTTCCAGCCCACCAAAGAGCTTGCCATGCACAAACTTCTGATGTGTAGCAGTATGAATATGAATCTTAAAAGAGATTTTGTGGGGTCACTGAGCTATCAGCAGTTTAGTTAGTTGATGGGAAAAACTTGGTACTACCTATTAAGGCAATCTCAGCAACCACATCATATTTACAGTAGCTTCATCTAGACAAATAATTTGATTTTAGAAGTGAGGATAAGGTTAATATAAATGAAATTACCATTCCAGTTTTTCCTGTCATTTTTTAAAACTAGCAACCTTTACAGTATGGATTTCTAAATGCAGGTAGAAACACTTAAAATAAGGTAATTTAAAATTTTGACTTGCTAGAAGCAAAGTCAAACCAGTGGTATCTTTTTTTACTTATTATCTTTAATGGTATGCATGTAATGATGGGATAGCAAGTCAAGCATGGTTTGAGAGGGATCCATCTATAACATCTCCTGTAGGAGACTCCACAAAAAGAGCAAACTGTCTTCATTTGAAGAAAAGCTAGAAACTTAAGCAGGGAAAAGCTTCATCCTCTCCAGATGCAGCACCTTACACTGGCTCTTGTTAAATTTCATTAAATTAATGCTGTTGCAGGCTCAATGCCCAACTAGAACTGCTCCTTTAGATACCATTACCCTGCTGTGTCCTGATAATCCACAGTGTACTCAGAAGCCTTGAAGGTGTTTGCCACAAAGTGATACTGTGTGGGTGATTTATGTTGCTTTACTCATCTAAATTTACATACCTTTAAATACTTAAGTGAGGAACCCGGTCTTTCAGTCACTCTGGAATCAGGGGGAAGAAGAAGTCTGAGGATCTCTGCAGTTTAGAGATATCCAAAATATATTCTGTAATTAACATCTCTCCCAATTAGTGTTTGAACAAATCTAACCCAAAGATGTCTTTCAAAATGTGAAATCATTAATAAAAGAGAGAACCCGTTTTTTCAGCCATACTGCTTTTGACCCACTTTTGATAACAACACTTCTGATTGTTTCCAGGAGCTAGGGAAGAGGGGTAATGATTAGACTCAGGTCTGAAGAGCTTCAGATGTTACCTTAAAAACAGTTTGGCAATCATAAAACTGCTCTAGCTGGATCAACGAGATCAATGAAGTGTGAGAAAATAGATCAGCTTAGAGTAGAACCATGTATAGTTTAATTTGAAATGTGCAGCTGCAGTTTTGCAGAAAACAAAATATGTAGCAAGCACAATGCTTTTATTCAGCTTAAAGCATTTTTTTCCAGCTGTCAATTTACAGCGTAAGAGAATGGATTTTGGCAGTGTGCAGAGCTATTAAGTAATGTTTATTAAAATTGATAATAAAGAACTTAAGAGGTGGCCTGCAAAAGAGAATTTTTAAAGGACTGGTTAGGGGAATAAAGAAATAGCATTTTCTCATAGAAGCGAAGTTTTATGTCCCTGGATAGGTCATTATGAAAAAGATTGTGATGATATCATCTTATTATTTAGTATAGTTTGTGAAGTGGTATGGAAACTGTACTTAACGGAGTTTTATTCACCCATACTGTGAGACTGATAAATCTAAGTGTGTTAAAACATCTATCCTGGAGAGAGTAATAATCAACTGTATTTAAATTTGCCTCAGACACAAGGCTAGCATATAATCTGACATGAACCTGTCATGTCCCAGGGTCTATTATCCGTTGTGCTGTTCTTCACAATAGGCAATAAATGTGTGAAATTCCATGCCAGAAGTCATTAAAGTCACTAGGAGTTTGCATGGACTCAAGGAGATGTTGGGTAAGCACCAGAAAGTGATATAACCAAGGGTTGTTACATACATAGAAACCTCATCCAGCTCAGGATGTCTCTGAGCTCAAAATAGATGAATACTGAGAGAATATTTGTATTCCTTGCTAAGCATTTGCTTATGGCCAGCACTTGATCTGATGCAGACACACTGCTGTTGGATTTTAAGTACAATTTCTGACTCATTCAAATGCTCTAACCTTACAGCCACAGACTCTAAGGAAGGAGAAGGGATGTTGGATGAGGTGGCCCCTTGGTCTGACCCATAACAGCCATTGCTCCATTCTTTTGAGACAGTGTCTGACTAAATTCAGGAAGACATTGAAATATTTTCTAAGGCATTTTTTCTGCAGTTAGAAGCAGGGAATCTGTGAACTAAATTAATATTTTATAATGGAGTAAGTTTTAACGTCATATATATCCTCCAGAGATTTCCCCATTTAAAAAAAAAAAATCTAAATAACACTGAGTTTACCAACTGACTTTCCTTTGGGCTGACTTTTTACTCTGTTTTACATGAGCAATAAAAATATTGAGACATTATGACATTCATGCTGGCTGTGGAGTTTATGCAATCTGACTGCAGTATGGGTACCCAGAGACCTTGGTTTTCACTGCAGATATTCCCCAGAGGTCATCTGCCTGAAGGCAGGTGGTGGCAAGGAGAGGTTGGGCTGGACTGAGCCCATGCCCTAGATGCAGTGGAGACATAAGAAATGTGTATTTCTCTTTATTTTTCAACATGAACAAGGTGTTTCCTGATAACAGCAAGAACAACCCTTAACTGATTTCTACTCATTAACAGCTTGAGTGCTACAGATCCAGAATGAATCTGCTTTTTGGGAAGGATGGTTGGGACTCCCCAGAGAGGTTGTGGAGTCTCCAGTTTTGGAGACATTCCAGACCCACCTGGATCTGTTCCTGGGTGACTTGGTCTAGGTGCCCCTGCTCTGGCAGGGGGGTTGGACTAGATGATCTTCTAGGTCCCTTCCAACCCCTAACATTCTGTGGCTAGCTAGAAATCAAGTCATTGGTTTGTGCTTTTGACTCATTACATTATAGTGGTGGCCACTGAACCTTCTCCAGCAGAGCAGGGGAAAACCAACTTGAATTATTTTACTTCCTACTGTAAACATTTAAAGATAGGCAGTCTGCCCTTGAAAAGTGTAGGCATGCCTACGTCTCAGGATGACTGAGAATTTATTTTTTTTTTTTAATTAAGTGCAAGGAGATTGGATAAATATAGCATTAATTTGACTCAATCTGGGTTTTACACTATTTCATCCTTATTGAATTAAATGCCAGAGTTAAACTATTTTACAGAAAAAGTCCGAGATAATCTTAAAAACTTGGAGGAGGAGGAGGAGAGAGAATTCCATCAGATGGAGTCCTGGACCTCCCAAAGAAATGTAATGTTTGTGCTAATAGTCCGGTCTGCTTCCAAGAATATGGCAGCTTTGATAAATGAAGCAACACTGATAAGCAGGAGATCTTCAAAAAGAAAATCAGCAGATGCTTGATGACCTGCTTAAGTAGAACTACAACTTCTACAAAAGCCCTTTAGAGGTGCAGCCAGGATGGCTGAAAACAGCTTTATCTCTTGTCCAGAGGAATGTAGCATGGAGAAATGGATGGATGACCTACCAGGTACAGGTTTTTTGCTAGATTCAGACACTGAAGAAAATGGCAGTGCTGACTTGTGACCTCACTGAAGGTGCAGCAGTGATGGCCTTTGAAGGGAGGATTGAGAAAACACACTTGAACTTTCATTATAGAAGGAAAGCTCAAAATTAGAGGATGGAATTTATAAACACTAGTAAAAAATGAAGGGTCGTTACAACTCTGCTGTAATCAGGAATACATTGGTTTTACAGTCTGTAATGGCTCAAATTAAAAGAAATATTTATCAGCTTTATTCACAGTGTTTCATATTGAATTCATTTCAACTTTCAGAATAATTTATTCAAAATATGTAATATGAAAAGAATCTATTTAATTTCTCTGCTGTAAATCTAATCTCCTGGACATCATCTCCTTGATGCCCAGTGTTAATAATTTTTTCTTTGCACATGAAGCATGTGTATAAATTAATAATGTATGCTTAGTTCAAAGTAAAGATGTCACTTTTAATAAGAGGAGTTGTAGATTTTTTTAATTCTTTCAAGTATTTTGAATTTTTTGAAAATGTTTTCATTTTAGAAAATAATGTTGATGAAAATGTTTTGTTAGTAAATGGGAATTTAGATAAAACTTGAACTGTGGTTTCTGTTTTCCCGAATGAGTGGCACAGCAGAACTGTCTTAATTGTCTCTCTTCATCCAGTCTTTCCAAGTGTAATCTCTATCAAATGAAAATGCTTTAAACAAAAAATTCTGTATAGGTAGAAAGTTTAAAAAAATAAGCCTGTGAAAAACACGTCTGGTCATTGAAAAATAGAGTGTGTTTTAAGACATTCAAGTTTTACACATAACATTGTCATAAGATCAGTGACTCCTCCAGAAAACAAATCATTTGTTTAGAAGTGAAGTCAGCAGCTTTATGGAGAAATAAATAAAATTTTACAACTTAATTACAGTATAAACATTTCTTGTGGTTGCAGTGACTTTGTTGTTATTGTTGTATTAATCTTACAGGACATGGATGTTTGTTTCAGTATCTCCTGGGACCTGCTAAATCCTCTGAGCATAACTTTGACCATTTTTTAGCAGAGTTTAAGTTGTTACACCATTTTTCATCTATGTGACTAAACCTTTAATAAATTAAATGAGAGAGAAAGAAAGAAAGCTTTGAAGAAATTAGGTTTTCTGTTGTTTTTTTTTTACTTGTTATTATTCTCTGATTAATTTACCACTGTGGAAGTTTTATCTAATGGTGTTAGTTCACTGTATTTAAAAGTGAAGAATTTCACACTTCCCAGATGCTGTTGAATGCTTTGGGAGGGTTGGTGGTGGTAGTTTTTTTCTGTGGCAACCTAATCAGTTCACTCCCCATCATTTATGGCACCTTTTTAAGTACCAGGCTCTTTGAGAACTGAGAAAACAAAATCTCATGAACTTTACAGATTCAATTCAGTATTTATTTGCAATTTGGTTGCTTAAGCAGAAGAACCTGGACCATATCTGCCATTTATTTGGTTGGCTTTTCTTATTATCTCATTTCTATCTGCCATTTGACTATATAACAAGGAAAATTTTGTTACAAAAGCACTTAAAAAAAGCTTAGAAAACATTTTTTCCCCCCAGGAACTGTTCAAGCCTCTTTGGGAGCAGTAATGTGATTAACTCTGTAATGTTCACATTATCCCAGAGGGAATTCTGACTTTTTCTGAACACAGTTTTCCTGTCTTTACAGTAATCTGTCACATCAAGGATTCTTAAATATATGTTCTTAAGAGAATAATATTTTTGAAGCATTGCCTAGTTCTTTATTTTTAACAGGTTTTATTTATTATATTTCAATGTATTTTATTTTTAAAAAAACAGAATATTTAGAGCAAGAACTTCTGCAGTTGCATGCCCACTCCTAGTGGGCATTGAAAAACCACAACAAAACAAAAACCCAAACACAAACAACAGAGAAAAAGTTAAAAACAAACAACAAAACCAAACCCAATAACAGATCACAAATGGTATAATTCCTTTATCAGTAAATATATGTGAATATATTT
>JANHGL010015775.1:32930-56651 GCA_024611195.1 Ceyx melanurus | reverse complement strand
GTCCCTGCTCCCTGCAGGGGGGCTGCACTAGATGCCCTTGGGAGGTCCCTTCCAGCCCTAAACATTCTATGATTCTAGTCTCTTTTATTCATACAGAGACATAGATGTATTTAAATCTGTACAACCGTTAAATGCTAACACAATACATTTGTTTAATGACAAGAAAAGCAAAACTCTGGAAAGTTTAACCACTTTGTGGTTTTATTTTATAACTCTTGACTGTCTTACAAACTAGTACATCAAATCTATCTCCCTTATCCTCAGCTTTTCATCACTTTCAGTTTATTTTGAATTTGTACTGCTTACTTTACCTATGAGAAAGTCATCTCCTCTTTTTGTCATATTCTCCCAGTCTGGGACATGCACTCTCTTAGGACCTTGTGCTTAGGTGAGTTCACTATAATTGCATTAAACAGTTTATTTTTCTAAGTTCATACTTATAAGCAGAGAGTCTAGAATTCATATGTCTTCTGTTTTGGAACAAAATCTGGTCTAGCATTCAAGCACCTCCTATTAAAGGCATTTTCTTTTTCCCCCCTCTCTCTGTGTGGTTGCTACAGGACCAAGCACTGTGTCAGTAAAAAGCTTTGCTAGCTGTAAAGCAACAGCGCCGTGCAGTTGCCATCAGTTTGACTGCAACAATTTCCACAGTTTGGAGTTACATTTCTCAAACTCAGATATTCATAGTCCCTTGTTCTAGGCTGTGCAGTTAAACTGAAGCACCATGTAAGAAATGGATAATCTCTTGACATAATTCAGAACAGATCAAGCAGATCTTCTACCTGAGTTACCCAAACAAAGTGAGAAGCTGTTTGAAATAGAGATCTGCAAGCCCAGGGGGAGCAGAAAAGGTGGATTAGAACCTCTCCCAGCTCCTCCTGACAAGGTGTTCCATACATTATTTGAATTGAGAAGGGGAGGAAAACCAAAGATACTATGGCATTTTAGAAGTAAGTGTTAAAGCACCATATATCATTTACACTTTTGCACATAGTGTCTTTAAAAATGGTAAATATATAATATCTAGCTCTTCTTACCTTTAAATACAAATGCTTTAATGTCTTCACATTTGAACTGCACTAAACATGCAGTGATTGACTGGAAAAGATCAGTGTGAAGCAGGTACAACACATTTTTCACTCAAGTCCACTGACTGTCAAATACAATGATGGTGTGATGAGCTCTCCCAGAAAACTCTATGAACATGCAGCCTTTGAGGTGTTTCTGGTGCCCCCACTGCTCTGTATGTGTTTAGTGCTTCTGCACCAGCGTGTTCAAGTGGTGTGTCAGCCTCAGCAGGGGAATGTGTAAGTGTGTGATAACTTACAAGTTGAGGTGCAAATGTATGGTTTGTTAAATGAAGTGGTTATCTGGCTTGTTAGAGCTCAAATACCTCATCTGCCTTTGTTATATTCTGTTGGTGGAAATGTGTCAGTTTCTGATTTGTTTTTAAGTTTATGTTTAAAAACAAGCTCTACTGAATTGAAATTCTCTAGAATTGAATAGTAAAATTTAAAAACCTTATAAACTGAGGATGTTTTCTTATTTGGGTTAATGCTTCATATAATACAGGTTCTAGTAACATGGAAAGACATGTTTTGTGGACATCATTTCAGTCTGAACTCTGTAAAATATAAAAAGATTAAGAGAGAAAAAATCAAACCCCAAAATGTTAGGTGTTTAGATGCAAATAAGCACTTCAGTTGCTGCCTCAAACATAACTGTTGCTAATTAATATTAGCATAGCAGAATTGGCTGAGCAGCTATTTGGAAGAGAGGAGGGGTGTGGCACCTGTTAGTGAATAGAAAGGGCCTCATCTAATTTTGGAGTATTTGCATTCAGCAGTGTTAGAGTAGCCAGATATTAGGCTGTTGTGTTCTCTGCATGTCCTTCTTATAGCTGTTCTCTGCCTCAGAAGTAGCTCCTGAGAAGGAATTTCTTGTCCATTTTGTGTTTAGGGATTTCAAGAGTTTTAAGTAATGTGGTTTGTTCAGTTTCACATTGCTGAACAGTTATTCAAACACTCAGAACTTGTTTCCAGGCAGAAATCAATGCTTTTTTTTTGGTCTTCTTTCTTAGCTTGCTTTATGTCCAGCTTGCAGTTCAATCTACAACGTCAAAAAATAAACCATTGAAAAAATTAATACAGATCAATTCACTTAATAAGAACATTTTGCTTCTGATCTTAGGTCTTTAACTTGATGTTGGATTTTGGAAGTGGTGCATTTGATCAAGACTGTAATACATGGGTCACTGTGAAAGCACAAACTGCTTTTGCACATGTTTGTGCAGCCTTTCATACACAGCACAGTCTTGAGCTTTCTGCAAGTCACATTTCTGCCAAATGGATTTCTTGTCAAAACCCTTTTTCATCTCAAATACTGCATCATATAAAACTTCCAAACCTTGAGTTTCAAGCCTTATGCTCTGTGCATTGGGCATGCATGCTGGGTGTGTGAACATGTGTGGTGGGCTTTGAGGTAAAGTTACATTTGCTGTTATTCTGATCATTCCAAATTGGATTGAGTTGAAATTGAGATACAATCATGACACGAGTTAACTGCAGAGTTTTCATCAGTCTTACAGAAATTTGATACAGAGTGGCTAAATCCATCTGTAGATCTAGTGTGAATTAATGGATCCAAACTTAAGGCTTCCAGAGAGCCTGCTGGCACCAACTGGATTTTAATTACATCCCACACATTGGTTTAGTTATCCTTATAGCAGGTAAAATGAGTGGTGCAATTTAACTCTTCCAGATCAGGGAAGAATAAAAGAACATTGATCCTCTTTTCAGTGGAGGGGGAAAAAAAAAAACTTTACCTTTTTTTTTTTTTTTTTTCCAGAGAAAGTAGAAAGTGTACAGATGATGCAGGAAAGAAAGGGAATGAAAGGATATGAAGAGGAATAATAAGTAGATTATATGAAAAGGAGTAGAGTGAAGAAACAAACTGAAGATGGGAAGAAATAAACAGAAAATGTGGGCTACATTGTAAGCAGAAAAAAATAAGATGGAAAACATAAAGGTATATCAAAACACCAAATTGTGTACAAAGGAAGAAAAACTAAAATTAAGAAAAACCAAACAAACCCTAAACAAACAAAATAGTGAAAAACATAAATTTAAGAGAGAGGAACATATGTGTGTGTGTGTCTAATAAATTCTACTCGTAATCAGCTGCAAATACTTTCTGTAAGTACTACTGTAAGTACTTAGTTTCTACACAAGTACTTATATTTTGAATGTACCTAGAATTTATCAAGGTTTTACTTATGCAAACCATTTTTATTTCATGTCCTTTTCTTAAGTTCAAAGATGTGGTAAATATCTTGATTTTGATTTGAATTAAGCTTGCTGGTTTTCATACCGACAAAAAAAGCAAAGCCAAAAACGGAATGCTATGAATTCTTCATTAGCAGCCTAAATTAAGAAACTGATGAACAGATTCAACGCATCAATCTGCAAATTAATTGTCAGATGTAAGGTTGTTGCCCATAGGCATTTCTCAGTGCAGGAAGCCAAGAAGGAAACAGTGGCCTTCAGTAAAGCTTCCAGACGCCAGTGCCTAGGCAGCTGCTGATCCCTTGCCATGTCGACTGCGGAGGAAAACACTTGCATCCTTCTGGAGACCTTTTTATGTCATTCAATTCTAATTTACCATCAACTGTCACCGCTTTCCCGTGGACATTCTCAAACTGACATTGGAAGCTTGACATGAAACCACAAAGGCAACTAAATTCCAAGTTAAAGCTGAAACGTCACTCTTAATTCCCTCAGTCCTGGAAGGATGCTGTGGAGCTTGTGGGAACACCCAGCGTTTGAAGTCCCGGCTCTACCCACACACAATAGAACAAGTTAAGGATGGAATTTCAGCCTGAGCCTTAATGTTAATGCAGCATAGCTCTTTGTGGTTTGATTTCTTCTTGTATGGCACTGTTAAAGACAAAAATAAGCCCAAGTCAATCTCAGAGTAATTTTAAGTTATGCTTACAAGAATCCTGTGCCAGCGATAGTAATAGATTCTTCTCACTCATTGCCTCTCGGTTAATCTGAATTTTTGTACCCTGCTTGCTTTGAGTTTGCACTGTTGGAAACTGCTGAGGTGTTAGATTACAGATACCTTAATATCTGAAGTCCAGCCTTAAATACATAATTGTTCCCTACAGTATACCTGTCTTTACTTGAAACTCATTATATGGAATAGAATTAGGGGGGAAACCCGTGTTTTGTGCTCTTCACATGCATTTTTATAAGAAAAATGAGCTTTGACGGTGTTTTTAGAAACGAGGAATGTCAAATCTTTTTTATTGGAAGGACTCCTTGGATGACTCAGGAAAAAGTGCTTGGAAATTATTCAGGACTTAATGAAAATGGGAAGAATACTGAATTGTTGAGAGAGGACTTGCTCCCCTATGTGTGCTTTAGATTGATAATATAAAAGAAGATCAATTTTCATTTTAAATTATTGAATCAGCCTTTTCTTCAAAATATATATTTTATTAAATCTTTGTTTTGGAATAGTGATTGGAATAGTTATTCAGTCATTTAAGTCTTCTCAGAGCAAATAAGAGTTATGGTTCTAATTTTTATTTTTTTATTATTTTTTTATTATTTTTTTTTAATCTGTAGCCCTCTACTTCTTCCCATGCATTTCCATCCTTTACCAACTGTCTTTGGTGATACAGTCTAGTCCCTGCTGGCTGAAGACACAGGGAAGACATAATGGTAAAGAGAGAAATGGTGAAGGAAGGAAAGGATACAGAAACACAGAATGTTAGGGGTTGGAAGGGACCTCTGAAATCATCAGGTCCAACCCCCACTTCCAGAGCAGGACAAAACTAGAGCAGATAACACAGAAATGCAGCTTTTAAAAGCCTCAGGGTGCCCATGTCCCCTTTTCTGAGACTAGGTCTGCATCTGGGATAAGGGACTGTCTTAAAACAGAGTTTTGAGAACAACAGTAGTCCACAAACACGAAACAATTTAGTGGAAAAAAGTGGTACAGTTAGAACAAAGAGTTTGGTAGTTATGCTCCAAAACCCCTTCTGAAATGATTATTTTAATCTGGAGAATAATTATAGTAATGTGTTAATAACATCTTGTTTATTTAGGTTATAAGAGTGGTTTGGTGTGGTACTGAGGCAGTAAGAGGTTTGTAGTTGGCAGTGTGGCTGTCAGAAGTGTGATGATCAAAATATGAGAAAGATGTCACCCAAAGCTTAATTAAATGCTGTCAGTATATTTAAGGAAGAAATTAAGAAAATTAAGAATAAAGTCATCTGTACTGAGCTTTAAAGAGCAAACATCCAGATACATTCAAGTTAATTAAAATTTCAGAAATAATTGTATTGAATATTTTTGTCAAATTGTAAATTATATGGCAAATACCCGAAGAGTCATCACTTTTCTGATGTTGTTAAAACTCGATTGTGAATTTCTAGTTTCTGATGCAGGTTCAAGTCCTTAATTGATATTAAACCAATTTGGACATTATTATTGATGAGTTTGGAAAACGTTGTGAGAAAGATGGCATTTAAAAGGACTTACATCACCATGATGTGCTGTTTGACTATGTGACCATTGATGCTTCTTGCCTTCACTTTGGATATTAAATATCTCCATATTCTTTACACATTTTTGTTCTGGATGACACCAGCAGCTGATGCATTTCATCCCATAAGGTTTACTTATCTCATTTATGCTAGTTTTTGAAGCTGACTTTCTTGAGAAACAACCCATGGTCCCAAGGTTGCAAATCAGGGGTGCTGGTTTCATCAAAAGAAAGGAGCCTGATGAATCTGAAGTCATGTGTTATTTTAATTTGGAGGGGAATACGTTCTCTTCCAAATACAAGGCACTCTGAATTCAGAGTTAATATGTGAACCTGCATCTATCTATTTCACAGTTTTCAAACTGTGGATTGCAGAAGTTCATTCAGTATTTCAGTATCACTAACAAGTTTGGGTTTAGACAGAATTCAGACAGATACTGCAAAACTTGAAAATCTAGTTTGTTTGAACATGTTTTAGGATTAGGTCTTTACTTCTTGTCTAAAGTTTTGTATTTCTGCAGAAAGATTGCTTTTCATTCAATGATTTTAGTTAAAGGACAATTGTGAAATAGTTTTCCTTTTTTTTTATTTGCCTTGAGGCAAAATTTTCTTATGTTATTATGAGAAGATGATTTTAAATAAGAATGGTGCATGTTAATACTCAGCAACCATGAACTATTCATTTGATATCTGCAGAGTTTGTTGAATCTTGTTAACTACACAATTACAGAGTCACTTGTCCCCCGAAGTTTTAAAGATAATAAAGCTAAAGTTCTCATTACATTAGATTTCTTTTTAAACAGTGTTTGCCAGAACGTAAAGATCTGAATCACAGGGCAGAAGCACTGCAGATTGTTTTGTAGGCCATGATGAAGCTCCATACTATGTAGGAAGCTTAAAGCGGATAAAATGGTCATTTATTGAAGCAAAGCAAACTTCAGATACTTAGAAAGTTGCCCTTGTTCTCCTTGCATATCAGAACATGACTGGTTTTTATGCTTTCTTCCAAGGACTGCAGTTACTTGTTTCAGTTGGAGGTTCACCCCCCTGTTCTCAGAGTTGTCCTCAAAGGACTTGATTGTTACTCTTGGGCCACTCTGGGTGCCATTCACTGGAGTTGCCTGTATCAGTGTCAGTCCTCCCCTTCTTTCCTCCAACTTGTAAGCCTGATACTACTACCTGATGTTTTTTTATTTTGTCCCTTTACCTGCTACACTATTTGCAGCTATCTGTGCATGTTCCTGATTTTCAGGATCTCCCATGCAGCTGGGAGCCTGTTACCTTGCATGTTGCAGTAGTCAACTTGAATTTGATGATCTCCAAGGTCCCTTTCAACTCTAATACTCTGTAATACTCTGTGATACTGTGATCAGTGCCAAGTTTACCGACTTGCTTCAGGTATGTTCAAGTTGGGATCTTGGTGCTTAGTCTTGGATTTTCACTTTCTCACAGCTTTGAAGAGTCCTAGAACAGATTAATTCTGCTGGTAGTAAAACTGCTGTGATTTTCCTGTTGTTATTTACAAGCTCTGAAATCTTAAATGGAAATGTCTCTGTTTCACAGTGTCCTTTCTCGCTGCCATTGAGCACTGTTACCATTCATCAGTGTTTTCAACTTGCATGATTTTGATCATGAGTTTCTCAATATTTAAGGGGGGAGGAGTTGGAAGGTTTTTGTTTGAATTGTTTGGTGTTAAAATCACTGACTTTTTTGTGTGTGTGTGTTTTCATTACTTTTTGCATTTTTCTTACTGCAAAATAGTAAGATAGACCCATGCTTAAACTAGAGCATCATTATTATCCCATCGTAGGAAGGTACTCCACAACTTGAGAATTTCTGGAGTGGGTGTTTTGCACAGAGCACATTTCAACCTTCGCTGAACCAGTTGCTAACCTGGCAAAATGCTGTTTGCTGTTGGATCAGTTCAGTTTTTTGTTGAGTTAGCTGGATTTAGCTCAGCAAGTAGCAGAACTGGCAAGCAAGGGGGTGCAGGAACAAGAGGAGGGGAGTGGGCAAAAAGGTCAGCCTTTGCTGACAGCAAGCCATTCATTTGCATTTCATGCTTTTAAGACATGCTCTCATGGAAACCAAAAAATACTTGGTATGTCCTATAAGCATGTTATTCGTTAAGACCGTGCCATAAAAACTGTAATTCCTGGGAGTCTCTTCTCGTGGCTACCCACAAAAATAGTGAGGTTAATCAAAACTGGGTATAGGATTCTTTCTAATTACAGAGTTTGTCTACAAATGCAGTCATCTTTTTGCATGGATTTTTTTTTTTTCTGTTTCAGAAAGAAGATGCCATTAATGAGGAAAGGGACGAAAGGCTGTCTCTTCGGAAGCATCGTTTCATGCATTTTGCTTCTTTGGAATATGAAGGAGAATATTACATGACACCAAGAGATTTCTTGTTCTCAGTAATATTTGATCAAGTCGAACGTAAGTTGTTTTCTCATCACAGTATTTGTGAAGGAAAAGAAACTTGCAGATCCCCTTAAAGGTGAAATTTGTACATCGCTGGGTTAAGAGCCTTTATCTGACATAAATCAGAAGCCATGTTATAAATTTTATGCATGTGGATTCTCACAGACAACACCACCCTTTACACCAGTGAAGTGAGGCTGATGATTTAGAAATCTGGTGACTTGATTATGACATTGCATCTCTGCATAATTTGCATGTCAGATTAGTTTGTAGTTCTTCAATTACTAACATGCCACAGAAAACAGTAGGACTGTAATATAATAGTGTTCATACCATTCCAGGCACTATTATCTGTCTATCCACTTCACCAGTAAGTACACTGTGACCTTTTTTTTCTTAGTGGCAGTGGTGGGAGTGACTTGAATTAGTGTAATGAAGCATTTGTGCTTAGCTCTAGGTTTCTGGTTTCAAATCTCCTCTGGCTTATACAAAACCTAGTTGAGAACAAGTCAAAATTGTACACATATACTTTTAAAAGCATGCTTGCTGAGATAAAAATAGGACCAGCACACGAATAAAAAGTTCTTGTTTTCTGGCCTCATTAACTCTGCCCTATTCTTTTATCTGCATTTGTATCCTCTTCTGTAATTTCCAAGTTACAGTAATTTTTTTTAAGTTATATATGTTTTCAAAAATTAGGTTTTTACAGCTTTCCTATTTTTTTTTTTTCTTTAGAAAGGTCAGTCTCTCCTTATTTAGGAGAGGATTGTCACTCAGAGGACAAATACTCTGTTAGTTCATACACTGAGGGAAACAGGGACAAATCCCAACTTTAATCACTGTTTGCTGCAGTCTGCACATACTAACCAGGGGAGCAAACTGTCTTAGGGTGCCATTCATAGCCTGGGATGCTCTGCCCAGATAGCAGTGACCTTCCAAGTGACTTGGAGTTACTGAACAGGAAATACAGAAGGAAAAACATTAAATACAACCCCTAATTTTCTATGATTCTATGAAACTACTGTGGAAAGGCTTGAGAAATAAAGAGGAGCAAGGATGCCTGAGTGCAATTTGATTCAAGCCTGTGGGAAACCTGGGGCAAAACAAAGTTTACTGGGTTGCAAGTGGTCAAAGAACAGGGGACAGGAATCTGTAGTAAAAGAAGAATTCCTCTGCTGCCAAAAATCTATAGGTGATAAGGATATACAGTTTCACTGCTGACACATGACTTCTAATATTATACAAAGCTGAATATAAATCCACAAAATGAGTTTATGACCTTGAGAGTAATGGAGTCTCTCAAAATAACTGTTTGGGATTTTTTTAAAGATATTGCCAACAGAAGAGTTCTTTCCCCTTGAAAACTTATGTCATTGTTAAAAATAAAGGAGGTATTTTCTTTCGAGTTTTCCAGCCTGAAACACTGAAAGTGAAAACTGAAATTTTCAGTTTTGAAGGTGTGGGATTCAGACAGTTATCTGTGAAAGCAAGGTTAGAGAAAGAAGTGTTTTTCAGTTTTAGCAGTTCATACATATTAATTGGTAACTCCAGCTGCAATAGTTCACATGCAGATTTTTAATGAAGTGGTAAGATTTATTTGTAATGCAGCCAAGTTATTTTCAGTTACTTTGCTAATATGAGTAGGAAACAATGCTAAAGAGAAAAGTAATGACAAGAAAAAACGTGATGATAAAAAAAACCTTGCACTAATGCATATTTAACATTTCAAATTGAGGTCAGTCTTACAGTGGTAGCATCATAGACAACTCATAGGAAAATGTTAATATTTGAAGCTAATGCTCCTAAACATTTTAGTCATCACTGGTGTGGGTTCATTGACCAGTAGTAGAAATAAAATGGAAAACAATTATCTTCAAGTCATATTGAATGAGATTTTAGGTTTGCTTGTATCTACAAATAGATAAAGAATTTCTTAGCAGAGAAATGTGGCGTTTTAAGTATTTTAAATGCAGTTGTTTGTTCATTGTGTTTAGAGGAGCTTCATACAAGGAAAACAAACTGATCTATCTCAGTGTCTGTCCAGGTATATTCAGAGTAGATCAAAATGCTGAACTTCAGAGCAAAGCAGCAATTATTTTGGAGAACTTTCTCCTTATGTCATAAAAATAATTCCCTTTCACTGTGAGCAGTGGTTTTAGAAGAAATAGGAATGCCACAACTAATCCTAGAAAGCCCTTCACTTACTGGCAATTTTAACATAACTGCATACAAATGATGACTCTTATAAGGCTGAACTTAAAGCTGTAATTATTTGGTTATTCTCTACCTATTTTTGATTAATCACTAATAAATTGAAATGTAATTAAAACAAAACCACACACACACACAAAAAAAACCCAAAACCAACAAAACAACAAACCACAAACAAAGACAAATCCACAAACAAAAGCCACTGAAAAATTTGAAGCACCCTGGCAGTAACCATTCATCTTCATACATATTTGGTTGGAGTTTGCCAGTTGTGTGCTGTTTATAATAATAAGGAAGGCTTAGGGATGTTCTAAAGTTTTGTTTCTGTTATCTTTTTTTACAGATAATAGACAGGAACCTATGACCAGCCTCACAAGCAATTTAGCTGTGTACAACATTCTATTGCTTTGTTCCTGTTCAGAGATAAATGTTCCCAAAGGGGAAAATAAACAAGTGAAAAGAGGGGATGAGAAGCAGTTATGGGTTGGGAATAGGATTCCTTGTCCAAGCACTTTTGGGGTTTGTGCTCACTGGTGATTGTCATAGGAAAATTACTTTGAATAATTAATTCAAAGTAATAATTAAAAAAGTATAATTAATAAGTATAATTAATTTGGAAGACAGTAAATATGGTGTTGTATGAACCAACTGAGTTGTTGGTGCTAGATCAAAAGTGTTGATGTTAGAAAATACCAAAATATTTTAGCTATGTCCAGCTTTTCAAGTGAATTCCTGGACACAGCACAGTAGAATTTATTACTAAAGCAAAAATCTTAGGTGTGCCCTTTGACAAGGTTGCAAAACGTGCAATAAATGATGATTTATTATTGAACACTTTCCCAGAACTGTTAGATGAACTGTAGTGTAAATATATCAACTGTCAGCCAATCCAAGTGAACTTGAACCCTGCTTGATAGACCTTAGTTCACTAGTTCTGCTCATTTGTTTCCTCATGTATGAGTTCCTCTGTTACTCATTCTCTTTAAGGTAGGCCAAAAATTGTGAAATCTTGGCATTCCTGTTGATTAAGTCACACCTGCTAAGTTATTTACTGTCGGGGTGATAACGAAGAAAAATATTTACAGTCCTGCCATCTAAGGAGATGGTGCTGATAACAAATGCAGAGTTTCCTGAGAGACTTATTTTATTCTGCATATTGACAAACCAGAGAGCTCTATCAAAGGAGAAAAGCACTGTCCAAAAAATATTTGCTTGCTTTTAGATGTGTTTTAACACTGGATTACCTTTGTAATTATTTCAGAATTCTCTTCTATTTAGTTGCATTATGGAAGGAAGCAGCCAGCTCTTGATAAACAGCAGCAAAGAGTAAATGAGGTGAGGGAGTGTGGCACAGAATTTTTGCTGGTAGAAAACACTGTTGTAGGTGTTTTTTATCAGTTACCACAGTGAACACTAAATGCACCATTGAGATTTTTGGATTCATGGCTTTGTGCCTTGTAATCTCATGTTAAAACAGTGTTACCACAGGGATGTGTGACAAACCACTGCAAAAACAGTCAAGTTTCTCTTGAGTAATCTGTGTTTTTCACACAAAATGTCATATCTGATGCAGTGAAAAAGTATTTTCTGGTACTCTTCTTATCATGATGTAAAAACTTCTCAATGTCTAGTAATACCTGCTGTCCAGTTCATCATATGAACTTGCTGTGTTGCATCAGAAATTCCAGCATTTTTAAGGTGATAGGTTTAAAAAAGATAAATCTCCTCTGACTTCCACTGAGTTGTCACTGCAGTGCAGGATTATTTCTAATAAACCCTTCCAGCTAGGTGTGAAACTTGTGTTTTAAACAGTCATGTATACTTAGCTCATATTCCAGATTATACAGCTGATCTGTGCCAGAGCTTCTCTGTGGAAAAACCATCTCTGGTGTGCTGCTGTTGGAGAATATTTGTTGATTTTCTTTCTGGTAGCTGGTACAGGGCTGTGGAGCAGGTGAGCAAGTGAGCAGGTGCACAAGAAGAGGGGAGGGAGCATGGGCAGGACAGCTGACCCAAATCAGCCACAGGGATATTCCACAGCCATGTCATGCTCAGTATATAAACTGGGAGGAGTTGAGCAGGGCATGGAATAGATCTGACTGGGCAACAGTTGGCAAGTGGTGAGCAATTGAATTTTCATTACTTGTTTTGTATATTCTAATTATTATGTTGTTACTGCTATTTTCTTCCTTTTCTGTCATACTAAGCTATTTTAACTCACAAGTTTTACTTTGTCTTCAATTCTCTCCCACATTCTACTGGGCAGAGGGAGTGCATGAGCAGATCCATGGTTCCTATTTGCCAGTAGGGGTTAAACCATGACAAACATTTAAAAAAAAATCTGTATAAAATGTTGAAAAGGACCACACATAAAATAATCTTTCAGACAATTAAGATTTTTGCAGTACATTAAATGTGGACTGTGTTTATGTTCATTTTTCTGGAGAAGTTTGTTGTATTCCAAAAGTACCTTCCTCTTTCAAGATGAACATTCAGGTTAACTTGTTTGCTAATAGTTGATAGGTAAAGATATTGATCCTCCTGTATATATTCAGTTCAGATTTGTGGAGCCTAGACTTCAGTGACCTGAAGTTTTATCATATGTTAATATCATAAATGACATTTTGACCTGAATTTCATATATGATAACTAATCAGACTGATATGAGTCATGCATGAGCATCAGACCTAAAACCTAGGATTTAAAGTTAAAGATTTAAGCTAATGTAAATGGTGAAGCTCCCTATGGACAGTGTGGATTGGGATGTTATGTGGGCAGCCATTGGCACAGCTGGGAACTGAGTTCAATCCTCACTGATTTCTAATGTGTTAATAAAGAGAGAGTTTTCTAGATAGTTCTTGCTTAAACCCTCCAAATGCAGTAGATTACTCTGCAGCCTTGGTTATGCAGGACAGAGATGACCTCTTGCCCACTAAAGTCTTTAGATAAACATGTTGTGTACATTTTGCTTTTTACTTGCCCTTAAATGTCCAAATACAACATTAAAATTGATATTCTGGATAAAAAAATCTGTGATCCTTTTGGATAAAATGTTGTACCTTAGCCAATTGTTGGTAAAGAGATAATTAAATGAATTTTATTTTTTTTTCCTCAGCAATAAATAGTACGTTGACACTAATAACTTAGTTTCATAGGTTGTCTTGATTCAACACCAGTGATCTTCATGGGATTGGTTTATTTAAAAGAAGAATTTGAAGGGAAATAGTTCTTTATCTATAAGCAATAGAAATACTGCAGAAATTCCTGTAGTTTTGATAATATGTACTTATGGCTGGACAACTGCAGAAGCAGTAAGTTTTAGCATATCATTGCACAGGGAGATATATTAAATAAAAATAATTTCCTTCTTTCCCCTCACAGTTCCATGCCTTGAATCATGGTAGGAGACAGTGCTGAATGTAAAGTCAAATGGGAAAATATATTTCTAATCCTTAAAATGATGCCAATGTTGTTTTAATTACATTTGTTTTTTCGTGATTATGTCAGCATGAGATGACACTAAGGTTGTAATAAACTCATGGCTTTGTTGAGATTAATTCTTGTTGAGATTAATTCTTCTTTTTCCCTTTGTGGAATTGCTGGCTAGCTGGAGAATGACACAGAATCTGTGTTCTTACCTCAATCAGCTGCAGTGCTTACTGATTAGCTAAAAACTTCAGCAAAATATTATGTTTTTAAAATACATTACTAGCTGTGTAGCTTTCCAAAAATCAGTTGTTAATGAGAAGATATCTTGCAGCTCCTCAATGAATGAAAGCAAGTTGTAAAACTGAGCACAAAAATAGCACCAATACTAAAACTAGGCAGACTTCAGCAAGAGGCAAGTTGTCTCAACACACATCTTGAAGGATTTAGTTATTTCAAGTGTGAAAGTTATTGGTTGTTTAATGGCATTTGAATGGAAAACAGATTCCTTGAAAAGAATGAAAATATACACAGAATACTTGTAGTGCAAGTAATGGAAAGAACTGGTTATTAATAACAGGAGCTTGCTTGTAGTATAAACATCAGCTGCCTTAGAATTTCAGCTGTCTTGAACCAGTTTCTGCTTTAATTTTGTGATGTGCTACCATGATACTTAAGATACTTAACAGATAAGTCACTTTTCTTTCATTTATGTGTATGAGCAAATTTCAACTTGTACAGCCATTCTTGGTCTCTGAATATTTTTGCTGTTCATAAAGAGTTTGTATTTCTGTAGAACACTGCACATTAATTCAGCTACACTTGGAACATACAGAAAATCTCTCTTGGGTTTTTTCTGCTGCAGGTTCTGAATACTTTTTACAGATTACTTCAGTTTTTTGGGGGTTTTTTAAATTAATTCAGTGGAAAATAATCAGTTCTGAAACATCCTGCTTAACTGACAATTAAGTCTTAACAGACATAGTGTGAAAAAATCAGTCTTAATGAATTTTTATCACTCCTAAATGTATTTTAATTTCTTGCAACATATGTCCTTAACACAAACAGGTATTGCTTTGTACCTAAAAGTACAGTCTGTTTTTAAAATTCCTTGGGTTGCATTCACATATTTAGAGCTGATGGGGAGCTGGCAGACCCTTGGTGGAAGATTGGAGGTGCCAGGAGTGCAGGTCAGGCTCCTGCCAAAATCCAACAGCCATCCCAGCCTCACATTTTCACTGGTTTGTAACTCTTTCAGTGCTAATGGCTCTGTGCTTTTTTGATAAATTTTGATATAGAGTGACTTTTTTCCTTTTTTTTTTTTTCATGTTGTCTTGAGTGTTACTTTTTTAAATACCTAAGGTAGGAAACACTTTGTTCATCTTGAAAAATAAAGAGAAATATACATTTCTTATGTCTCCACTGCATCTAGGGCAGGGGTTCTACCTTAGGTATTTAAAAATAAGGTAGGTATTTTTTTAGTTATTTAAAAATACCTAAAATAAAGCATTCATTTTCTTAGGAAACACTTTGTTCATCTTGAAAAATAGAGAGAAATATACATTTCTTATGTCTTCACTGCATCTAGGGCAGGGGTTCTAAGAACAGCAAGAACAACCCTGTAACTGGTTTCTACTCATCTTATTAACAACCTGAGTGTTACAGATCCAGAATGAATCTGCTTTTTTGGAAGGATGGTTGGGACTCCAATTTCTAGTTAGCTTATCACTAGATAGAAAGTGCCAGTATCCTGGGACTTTGTTCATTGAAAGCTGCAGCCCTACCTGGCTTAATAAACATTTTTAAAAGGCTCCTTGTATGGAATTTGAATGTAAAACACGGCCAAAGCAGCTGCTGTTTTACTTTATCCAGACTATTTTAGTTGTCTTTCAGAAGAGCTGAGATTTGAAGTCTTTGGTACAATACAGGTCATTTTCCCAATTGCTAGCCTTGAATTCATGTCCTTCTGATAGTGCTGGAAGTACTGGGACAATGTGGGCTTGATGCTGCATTAATATTGGCAAGAGCTAAGCCTCCCAGTTCCAGAAATTAGATGACTTCTGTCTGTTTTGGTTGTCTGTTTCTCCAAATATTTTGTTTTGTTGGTTTGGGGTTGGTTTATTTCATTTTGTTTTGTTTTCCTGGGAAAGAGTGAGGGATATTTGTTTATTTGTTCTTAACTGTGGACTGGATCCAAATAGTTGTGAGCTTGAGAGAACAAAAAAATTATTACTGTTTTACTAAAACAAAGTCATCTGTTGTTTGCTTTGCATTTGCACCCATTTTGAGAATTGTAAAAAAACTGCCTAAAATTGTATTCAAATTTCAGTTCAGACTCTCTTGTCTGTGGCTAAAATAAATGCTTATTTCTGTAGGACAGTCCCTATTCTTTATGTCCAGTGCTGCTGTAAATGTTCTTATCATTATAAGAATACTTGTATTTATTACCACATAATTAACATGTAGTATTTTTTAATTTGTTTCTAAGGTCTTGCATCCTCTATTAGGATGATATGTAATGGCTTAGCACTTGTTTTTGTCATTTCAAGGCTAAGCATGTCAAAATGTACCATATATATTCTGATACCCTATTTTAGCAATTAAAAACCTAAAATGTAGACTTTTTATAAATTTTCATGATCAATGTAAAATGATTTCTAACCAGTGCTTTTATTGAAAAGTCATGCTATGGCATATCTTCAGTTCCTTGCAAACTCTTGTGATACCTAACCTAAAATTAATCACTGTCTTTTATTTTAAATTTAAATTTAAAATATTTTTTTTTTATGATCCTGCTTCTCTTTCCATTACCACTTTCTGAAAAAAAAAAACATTTTAATTTAGACTTATGTAACTTCATTCTGTTATGCTTAAAACCTAACCAAAACTAGATTGCTCCAGTATATCTTTTTGTGTGATAAAAATAGGATAAACCCTTCTTAGCTTAAAATAGAGTTATTCAGTTATCACTTACATACCCTTGGAGCCCCTGCTGTAGGAAAACTTCCCAAACGTCTGTTAATTGCTATGTGACAGATGTTAATGATGCATAAACAAGTCAGACTCAGCAGGGACTGTTACTGGTTTGCTCAGAACTTCTATATGTGCTAATAACAGAATGAGCTAATCTTAGAAAGAAATCCCTGGTTTATTTAAAGGGAAAAGGGAGAATGACGTGGGCCATCAAGTGAAGGAAATCAAATCAGCCACTGAAGGAACTCCAATTAAGCTTAAGAAGTAAGAAAGAAAGAAAAACTAGAGATTGCAAAAATTCCTGGACCTGGAGAGTTATGGAAATAATGAAGTAGGGCTGCACAAGATCAGTAGTAAAATGTTCAGAGCAGTAGGCAGAGTTGTCCATAGGAAAATTCCCCAAGATGGTCATTGGAATGTCCTTATCTTCTCACAGTGGCAATTGGAAAAACTAATGTCATCACTGGGGTCATCTGCATTCAAATGGCCTTCCTAAAATTTCCTCTAAGGTTCTTAGGGCTTCAGAGCCTTATAAAGGGAAAAGATTCCTGCTGGAAATTCTGACATGACAGGATCAGCTTAATTCAACTCTGAATAGCAATTCCCTTTATCACTAGTCATCCATGTAATCTCCAGGAATCCAAATTATCTGAAGTGAAGTGCTACAGTACTGCACCTATGCCAAGAGTCTCTTCCCCTAAAATAGCACTTCTATTTTATTTTTTTTTTTATGCTGATTTCACTATTCACTAATGGGAAATAGTTGCAATGTTTACAATTTTCTGAAAAAGAAAGTGATCCATTAGGTTCTACTAGAATAGACATCTGCTAATCCAGTTCATCCTATTAATAAAACTAATTGCAGATGGATATGTTGCTTTGGTGAAGTGTTCATTCACCCTTTTTTCAGTGAATATCAGGAGAGTTTGGCATGATGAGGAAAAGATGGACAATATTTTTGCAAAAAATTTAAATTTAATTTAATAAATATATTTTATTATTTTATAACTAATAAAAAAATAATTAAAATATTACTATCATCAGTAAAATCAGAATTAGCAAGTGGAACCAAAACAATCTGTGTATTTTATTTGGTTTTCTCATGTGTTTTAGAAGTTTCATTTACCCACATTCAACACGGGTGGTAATTAATTCCCTAAATAATTCCCAAATTTCTAGTCAAGAGGGTAATTTCATCCCTTTATATCCTCTTATTCAAATGGATTTGTGGTTTCTTCAAGAAAAGTCTCCTGCAAATCAGAGGTGAATAGGAGCTAAAGGTGTAATTAGCCCAGGTCACCCCATGCAGTAACTGAACACTGTCTAATACTAATTAACTCTGAATGGGGCTTATATTATGGAAAATTGTAAATTTCTGAATTTTGGGGGCATTTACTGTGCTCTGGACAGCAAGACAAAATGCCCCAGGTCTTGAGCTTGAACACAGCTTTTATTAATGAAATTGCTAACATGGAATTGTTTCCTTTTAATTAAGTGCTCCAATTTGCTGTTAAATCCAGTCCTTAGTGCTCTCATGTCTTGACAAATATGGCAAAATTATCTCTTGCATCACAGGTCACTGATGAGAATTGAAGCCATCATACAGTCTTCAACTGTGATAAAGTTTTCCAAAATGAAGCTTCTAGCAAAATTCCATTTTCCTTTTCCAGTCAGCTGTGAGCTTTTTGGAATTTTTTTTTTTAATGCTTCTGAGGATTTTTACTACATGTTGCTGTAGTAGAAGTAAATTAATCTTTAAAAGAAAAATACTGTTTTAACAAAAAAAAGTCATGAATGATGGTGTAAATAATTTTGATATGTGATAGGGTGAAACAGGAAAAAAACATGAGCTCCTATGTAAACTGGATCTAAATAGCTTTTGATATTTACAGGACTCTTGAGGACCCTCTCAATTTATGTGAAATGTCAGTGCTCCCAGTTACTTACCCACTGCAGTAATTTAAATTGGCTTGATGCACTAATATGTCAGCTATTTACTGCTTGGATACAAGTGCTATAAATGCCCTACATCTGAACAGAATTATGGTGATAACACTGCATTTTTCATGAGATACCATGAACAACTTCAATTTTTCCCCCAAATATTTCAAGTTTTGATTTTTTAATTATATCAAGTTATTACTTTTTCTTTTCTGTTCCTCTAGGAATAAATATCAACAAGACCCTGAAGTTTGTGCTTGGATGAGTATGGTTAGGAAAAAGCAAACTGTTTCATTAAAAAAACAATTGAATTAATGTCACTGTTGTCTTTTGAACCTCAAACTACAGTTTGGAATCAATACTATCTTTCAAATGTGCAAACATATTTGTGCACACAGAAATGAGATAATGCATGAGCAAAAGTCTGTTGGGAGCAATAGGACAAAGTAGGTAACCCATATGGTCATTTCTGGCCTCATTATCTGTAATTCTTGCATGTTGAAGTGTTTGTGACATCTCAAAGTGCAATAAATAACCCATAGAGTTACTTCATATAACGTGATGCAGTTTGCAGTTCCTGCTGAGGGGATAAATTTTATCAAAGCAAGAAGGGGAAAAAGATAATCCTCTCTGACACAAGCCCTCTTTTGCCTTACTCCAGGGTTAGTAAGGTAGCTTTATGATAGTCATAAATTCCCACACAGAGTATGAATTCTTCACCTGGCATCTCAGTGACGTTTGCCAGCAATTTAATCCCATGTGTCATAATGAACAGGCTTTAATATGAGTTATTACATTATTTTTTTTTTAATTTTATAAGATGCCTGTGAAAAGCAACAGTTTGTCACAGGAGGGAAGATCTTCAGGTATATGGAAGAACACAAACTGTAAAGGAATTGGCCAAATGAGATACTACAGGGGTAGTTGCTGCAGTGGTGGCTTTATATTGGGCACATGAGCTTAAATCAATTCTTACACAGTAAAGTAAAAAAACATTTTCTGTTGCTGTTAAGGCATTATTTCATTATTGTTATACTATTTGTCTTCTAGTTTTTGTTATATTTACCTTCTCTACCTGTAAACTAGGTTCAAGAGCCCTTAGGTTGGGGATCACAACTTGTAGCACTGCTAATTAAACCTCTAGTGCTACTAGGCTATTATCATAGTTTATCTTAATCTATTGTTAGTACCTTAACTTAGCATTTCTCCAGCAGTGTGGTATTTAACAAGCTAGTCTTTGTTAGCAATAGGAGTTGACAACATAAAGCACAGCAAAGCTACAGAAATCTTCTTTATTTCATGGGAGGATCAGAGTTCCTTAATGGAACTTTTGAACTGAGTCTCCTTGAAAGCTTAGTCTAGCTTATGCTATTTTTTTTGTTAGATGAGCCAGACTACCACCTCAAGCCTCATACTAGGAATTTTTCTTGAGTTGAGACTAAATGCTTGCTCTTTGTGGAAGGTTTTGGGCAAATTGAGGATATGCCATCCATCCCAAAAGTCTGAACTGTGGGGTGGGTGTTCACTCTAGGTTGGCAGGAGTCCACCTTCGCAGTCTCAGAAACGTGTTATGGATACACCTCCTTCCTGATAATCTTAATGGTGCTTTATAATACTTTATTGCTCCAATTATGCAGCCAATTTGCCTCTTGAACTGTAGTACACTTTGCCCATGTGTCTGATTAATTCCTTAATAAAACAGAAGATACATCCCCTTAGCACTGCTAACATTGGGCTTAGATAGGAGGTTAGAAAAAACAGATTACAGATACAACAAATGCAAAAAGCAGTCAAGGTGTGAGGTATCTGGTTGTGTACAGAACAATTAATCTAATTAGTTTAGATATATAAAAGCTTAATGTTAGTTCAGAGCAAGTGATTGTAGCATCTCTTTCAAGTTAATGGAAGGAAACTGGTAAATCCAAGGTCTGTATTAGATACCTATCTGAACGTGGAATAAATTGCTCATTTGCTGTGTCTCTTTCTCTCTCCTGACTGTAAAGGAAGCCTGGGTCATTAGTCAGGATGAGGTTCATAGACAGAGAACTTTTATCTTTTATTAGACCAGCTTCTGTAAGTTGGAAAAATTAGACAAGCTTTTGGGCATATGAGCTCTTCTTCAGATCTGAAATAGGAACAGCAGATTTAAAAGTTAATTATAAACCCTTTTCTACATATGTCCTTACACCTTCATAGTTACAACACAGCACTGTAGAGATCACTAATGCAGATTTAGGCAGCTAATTTTTAGCCATCTAAACAAAGGCAGAGGAACCAAGCATGACATGCTTTTTTTGGGGACTTTCAGGACTTCCATTTCACATGCCACATTTTTCCTCCAGATGCTGCCTCCAGTCCTGAGCTCAGAATAAGCCCATCTGCTTGTGTGCAGTCCTGCTCTCTGCTTGGCTCTGGGGGTTTGGAAGAAATAACTTTTTGTATACTATACATATATACATACACTATATGTATACTGCAGTGCAAGTCTTGTGGTCAGCTTGGAAGTTTGATTTTTCAGCTTTTCTTATCTTCACTTTAGTTATGTTGTGGTTATGAGAGCAAGTCACTTTCCCTACATAATACCCAAGGAAAATGTGTTCCCCTGATCTCCTTGCCATCCCAGTATGGACTGAGCTGCTTGTGTGCCCTGTGACAACCTCCACAGAATCTGCTTATACCCTGATGACTCTGCTTATTTTGGGAGTCCTGGCCCTGCTGGTGACTCACTGCTAACAGGTTTTGAAAACTTGCTTATCTTAATTTTTCAGTCTGTTTCAGTTTCCTAAAAGGCTGTGTCATCCTTTGATGTTTTCTCCCTGCATCAGCATCCCACCCTTTTCACCCTGGACTGCCTTACTCACAGAGAAACCTTCTGATATTGACTTGCTCTGATGCAACTGCTCTTCTGAAATGGAGATTTGCCAGCACTGGCCTCCACCCAGCACTGTGTATTTCTTGTTTCCTCAGAGGAACGATTGCTCTAAATAAAGAAGAACAGATGCAAAGCTTGTTTTGTAAAGCATATCAGAAGCTTGTATTATTGCAAATTGCCTTTTCCACTGGGCATACTTGGATTTTAATTCAGGTGGTTCAATTCACTAATTTGTGTGATTGAAATTACTTTTATCAATTATCTTGCAATGGAGCAATGGTTCAGTAAAAGCTTTCTAGCTGAAGTGGATTCTTAATTCATTTAAATAGCACACTTATTTATTATTCAGCTATTGGTTTGCCAGGAGCAATCTAACCACTTGGTTTGTCATGCTTTCAAAAAGCCTGTTTGTTTTTTTTTATCTGGCCTTGATTTATCTCCCATATCACCAATATATCAAAAGGAGGTCTTAAAGAACCAATTACTGGCTTGAATTTTTGCCCTTTATATTATTGGTTTTATTAGCAGTATAGACCAGATTTAAAGAACTAAGAATGTAAATAAGGCAGGTAAATAAAGGACACCCTGTTGCTGTATCTATCTGAATCTGAGCTAAAAAGAAATACTGGTTAAACCATTTAAGTGACTTTGCTGATAAAATGAACAGGAGTTTGTTGTCCTCTTAAGAGAAGACACCTTTTTTTCTGCTCTAATTTGAAGTTAATGCTGCAGAGAAAGATTGATTCATTAATTTTAATTTCCATATTACAAAAACAGCTTTGAAGAAAGCAGTAAATTCTCAACTTTAGCTTTGGCATTTGCTTATTGTTATAATGATTCAGCTTAGTGATTTTATTCATTCTTTGGCTCTGAAGATCTTTTGTCAGATCTAAGCCTTTCCCTAGCTGTACAGGTGTAAATGGGTGTTACTGAGTGCAAGTAGGTACTTGTTTAATTCAACCCTTTCCTTATGTTAATCCTAACATTGATGTCGGGTCCATTCTACATCTTAGTGTAAAAAACCTGATAATGGAAACACTTTTATTGTAAGAAATGTATGTGACAAAATACCCAGGTTTGCCAAGGGCAAATCAGGGCTGAGGTAGCTGCTCTTGGCAGTGTTTTCTTAATTACAGTTGTCAGCTAACTTTCTTGGCTAAGAACACAGAATTTGGATGCTTCTAAGTAGACTCAATATTCATTCAGCTTTAAAAATCTTAAATAGCTTTTTATCCATGAAAGGTGTGTCCCTACCTTGTTGTTTTATGGATCTAGTGTAGACAGTGAGAATTAGGTGACAGCATCTGTAAAATATGTTGAGATCCTTGACAGTGCTCACTGTCCTTTAAGTCAGAATTCCATCACAGTCTTGGCAGCTCTGTAGAAAAAAAAAAATAATGATGTTTTTCTTCTCATACATTCATGTTCAAACCAATAAAAATTCCAAGTTTCTTTTCCTGATACCAAAGTAAGACTGTTACTACTACAAACTAGTTTTCTAATATGTCTTAATTTTCCTTTTAGGAAGAACCTGGCAAGGTAAAAGAATAAAAACATAAGAAATGTGCATCATACACATCCATATTAACAAAAACAGAACAGCTTTGCAGAAAGTAGTAAATTCTCAACTTTTGCTTTGGCATTTGGTTTACTTATTAGATGAAATAGTTCCTAATAATTTTAACCATTGCCTGTGTTGTTAAGAGACTTAAATCCTGATATATTTGTAGTCATGTGTCAGGAATGACAGCACCACGATGTAATTGATAGACAGAAAGAGGGTATTTTTTTTTTTTTTCAGTGTACAGACTGGCTAAGAAAACTGTTCATACCTTTGCAGTGCATTTTCTCCAAAGAAGAGTTAACCTTCTCTTCCTAATTATTTTAGACAAGGCCTTAAAAGCATTGGTTCTTCAGAGAGCTGTACATTTGATATGGTAGTGTGCAATATCAACAGAGCTTTCCTTGTTGGGAGTTTAAAGGGATCTATTGTTAGGAAGTGAGTAAATGGAGAGAATAAGCACCAAGAGCTAAATCAGTATTCAAGGAATATTATGAGTGCTACAATAAAAGTAGATAATATTTCCAAGTGAAAACTGAGATTTGCGTATTCACTAATTATTTTATTTGAAAAAATTATTTTTCAACTCCTTCTACAGTTGAAATTACTACATTATTTTATGATGGTATTCTAATAACAAAGGCACTATGAAAAATAACACGTCCCAAATGTCTTTCTCTTTTTCCTTTTTTTCTCTCCCTTATACAAAACTCTACACCTCACCCGCGCCGTTCCTATCGAGCACTCCTCTGACCTATCA
>JANHGL010015775.1:0-11355 GCA_024611195.1 Ceyx melanurus | reverse complement strand
TTTTTTTAAAATAATTTTAATTTTAACTTCATTTTGGATTAGGTTCTTTCTTCCAGTATTTATTTCAGTCAGTAATGATGACTACACAGAGTCACAACTTAACTGATAAAAACTCTCTTTCACTTGGGAGATCAATTTCTCCTGTTAGTATGAACTCCAGACATATCTTGCTATGTGAACTTGGGCCCAGAATCCAAATGCACACTCCTTCCTTGAGATAAAGAGAAGTGCCTAAATACCTGTGTGGCTCTTGACACACATCTGGTAGCACAACATCAAGAGAAGATGCTGTATATCAGCATTGCCATTTCCACAGAAATAATCAGTCGTTTGCAGAATGCAAAAATAATTTAGGATAATGTGGTCTACTTCAATTTATGAAGCAGAAAATCTGTGTCAGCCCTCTTAAAAACAAATGTTGCCATCAGCAAAGGTGTGTGAAAAGCCAGCACAGAAAAAGAAGCGTGGCAATTTTTCTAGCACTAACAAATGTTCAGCTCCACTGGCTCTGGTACACAGCAGTCTTCAAATAAACAACCTTTCTCTTTTGAAGACCTCAACTCAATAGGAATCTGAGTAAAACAAGTTTTTAATGCCTCCAGCTCCCTTTTCTATAAATACCACAGATCCCCTCAATGAAACAAAAGGCAGAGAGCTCTGGTAAAAGGCTGTGTTTGCATCTACAATGTAAACTGAAAAGCCTCAGGTTTTAGATAAAATCCTGCACTGACCCAATGAGGCATGACACTGATGAAACTATGTACCTAGTACATTCAGAACACATAGGTTAAAGACCTTTGCCTACCACACAGATAGAGGCCTGCAATCAAAATCAAACTCCCCCCATCTTGCTCTTAAAATCTGTGGGATAAGTGTAAGGTTTAATGCAGGTAATTTTTCAGCAGTGGCAGTTATGTTTCGTGGAGCTGGAATGTGCCTCTTTATCACTCCATAGACACTCCATCTCAGTTGCAACATGACAGTGAAGTTTGTTTAACAGGCAGAAAGGTGAATAAAAGGATCACTGTCTTTTTAACCTCTGCGAAGAGATCACCTTTCACATGATTTTTATTTGCAAGTAAATCAAGCACATCATTTCTGGGTTCCTATTGTTCAGAGAAAATGTGATTTCTATCTGATGGCCTCTCATAACATTTTACCTTATGCAGGAAGCTATTGTTGGCTGTTTGATCAAAGTGCCACACTGTTTTTACAAGAGATGACTGATGAGCTGTACAGACATAGTTCATTGTCAAAAGCAGAAAATAATGGTGGTAAATGCTTTTATCATTTTCCAAGTTCTTGCCTAGAAAGCTTTTCCATTGATCAGTGTAGTACCTAGCAGAAAGTAGAGGTGATTAGGTTTGGTTAGGACACACTAAAACTTGTCACATTAGTTAAATACACAGATATTGCTGTGCTGTAAAGTCCTTGAAACAAACAATTTCTTTAAAAAGTCCTGAGTGCTTTCTTTGTGAAGTTTCACTGTACTTACATGGGAATTCAGAAAGCTGAGACTAGTGTTCTCACCTCATTACTTACATATATTTTCCTCATGCTTCCTCCTTTTCAGTTTGGCTGACATTAAAAAATCCTTTTGTCAGTATGCAACTGCCTGTGTCTACGTGTACACCAGTGATGTCCAACCCTTTTAACCCACAGTCCAAACATTTAAAAATTGTCAGACAGACACAGTCAATACATCATGGCAATTCATTTGCCCTGTTTTCCTTTCTTTGCATTCAGATGGCACACAGAAAATGGAAACTGTCTACATCTCTTCAGGCCATGTGGAGCTGATGTAAGCCAGCTTTTGTGCCTCCCTTACTACTGCCCTGAACACAGGAGGCACACTGAGTTAGGGAGGGAAAACAGTTCAGAGATCTTAAGGCAAGACTCAGGGAACACATGTTCAGCTCCAGACTGCTACATGATTTCTTGCCAGTTTTATTGTCCTTAACATAAAGAAAATATAATCATTAGTAGTAGTAATTCACAACTTCAGAAGTGACAGCTTGTTTCCCTGAAAAAAAGCTAGAAAATTTAAATCTTAATTGTTCTAGAACATACATATGTACATCAGTAGTAAAGGTCTTGCCTCCTAGTCAAGTGTAGCTGGTATCTTTATTCTCCTTTTTATTCTTCATAAAGTATGTAGTATTTTTTCTTCTGACTAGAACACTAGTTAGTTTTCTAGGTATAGCAACTATTTCTTCTTCATTGTTGGTTCTTGTTTGGGTTTTTTTCCATATCAAAAATCTCTTACTGATCTTGTTTAATCATGTCTAATCCCAAATAAAAAAGAAGACAGTCATTCACTCCCTAAACAGTTTATGACTGCTGTGATTTATTTTTTTTTTAATCTGTCCCCAAGCAAGTTTAAATCTCTCACAATCTCCCAGAAGGAAAAAACAAAAAAAGTGTAGAGTATGGAGAGAATATTTTAAAAAACTTTCTGATTGTTGTATTTTTTTTCCTGGGATGGCTTACAGAAAAGTACTTACCACTGTGGTTAAACAAGAGGCATCTTTTAATCATATCAGTAAAATTTACAGGTCTAATCCAGTTTATGGTACTTTTTTTAATCTTATTTGTTTCTCCCAAACTTCTCATCAGTTAACAGAATTTTGCAGAAGTATTTTTTAATCCTATGTTGGTTTTCTTTCTTTTCTGATGTAGCTTAAAGGTCACAAAGTGCATAACCATACACAAACCATGCCTTTTCCCTACCTATCCTGTTTCTTTCCTTCAGTGCTTTCAATTCCATGGTATGTTTCATTTGAAACCTATTTATTATCTGTATTATGTTTAAAAAAAAAACCATTGCAAAACATTGCATTTGAAAAAACAGTTTGCAAAAAGGCAACCTTGCAGCTGCTTTGGAACAGTCTTTTAGTGCAGGCAGGGCTATCAAGTAATCTGAAAAACTTCAGTTTCCAAAACAAATGCTGAAGTGGGACATCCACCACTGTCTTTGTTAATAAGTTTCCTTCCTATATAAAAACCAGTGTGAGTGTTGAAGCTTTCCACAGACTTTCAGTTATTATTTACCTTTCCTCTTCATTATTTGGAAATTGAGGCTTGCTTTTATTTTCAAGCTGCTGTACCATAAGAGTATTGGTTTGTAATTGTAGAACAAATACACAATTAGAATCCATAACTGAATTCTGTCTCACTTCAAAGTACCCAGTCAAGTTCCCATTGACTTTGGAAGAGCAAGAATTTCAGTCCTATGCTTGTTTTTCCTAATATCTGGAGATATTTTAAGGAATTTCCAGCTAAAACTCCTCACTCTGTGATCCAGAAGATAGAAAAGCAAGTATCCTTACTGGTGCCTTGGGATTGAAGTATCAAGTTTTACTTCCCAACCAGAAAGTTATTTTTAATAACTTTTAATAACTTAAAAAAAAAACCTCATTAGGGTTTTTAACACTCACATCTGGGAATAAGAGTGACCTAGAATGCTGATGTGATGATTCATAGTATTTTAATTTTTATAATATGGGAGGCTATCACATATAAATTTGAAACTGCATATTTCAGCTGCTGCTTCAAGCAGCATTTGGGAAGTCAGGAGAAATCTTCCCACTCTGGCTTGCCAGGAGCAAGCCTACAAGTTGAAATGAAATATCCATTAATTTATTTATTTTTTTAGTAAGTAATTCCCACTTCCTTCCCTAATCTGCATAGGAAGGGTGCAGTGTCATTGCCCCAAACCAACTGGAGAGGACAAGAACCCAGGCCTGAGTGAAGGCAGTGGAAAACCCACAGTGGGGGTGAGGAAATAATAATCACTTCATTTGTGGTCCAACTAGAAGAGGGTGCAGAAGCAAGAACACATCAAACCTCCTTTACTGAAGCAGAAGAATGGTCATATTAAACATGGGAGCATGTGGGACAGCTCCTCTAGCCTGAAACTTCAAATCACCTGCACTGTGATTTACCTTCATGTCCTGAGCCATGAAGCATTTGTTGGCCCTTTATTTGCATGTGCAGCTCTAATTATTAGAGAGGAAAAAAATATATCTGGAGAGCTTATGCTGCTACAGCAGTCTCCAGCTAACCCCTTATAGACTTCCCTTTCAGCTACTAATTGTCCAAGTGATCTCATTAAAGAACTAAAGATAGCTGTGTGGACTGAAGTGCTGTAATTTCAGGGGGAAAAATGTAAACCCAGTGAGGCCATGTGAACACTGATGAGCAAATGAGCCTGGACTGGCTGCATAGACCCTTAGCTGTTCTCTTTGCCAACTAATTGCTTTGTCCCAACACAGAAGTATGTCATTCTCTCCTGATGATATTTTTCAGTGTATTCTATTCAGGAAAGCAGGGTTCTTTCAAAGTACTAAAGGGATTCTGGCAAGCATCACTATGTTTTTAGCCTTTCTTTAAATTTAGAAATTACCATTATAATTATTATTAATGATTTTGGTTGCCCCATTTCTGAAGTGGAAATTAGAGAATGGATCACACATTATTGTCTTTTACTTTCTCAAGATGAATATTAGCTGGAAGAAAGGGTAATGGCCACACAGACCAAACTGGAGAAACTCAAAAGCTACAACCCACCTCACAATTCTAGCTCTGAGCCTGCAGGTTGTTACTTGCTTCTGCTACTATTTTTTTTCTTCCTAAAAACCTTGTTGTTCACCCCTTTTCTTTTTCAGGCAGTTCTCTCCCTACCTTCCCAAACACCTGCAACATCATTACCTGAACTCTTCTAAACTCCATACATGTCAATTGTAATCCTCTCTAATCCATCTTCTAGTGAGCACAGAACTGCTTTTCCAGACCTTTCTTTGCAGTTACCATCTTTGGGGCTTTTAGTTATCTTTTCCTGCAGTGACAATTTCAAGCTTCCTCTTTTCTTTCACCTTTCTGATTATTAGGGTCTCATCTTTCTGTGAACTTTCCAGCCTTGCCATTTCTCTGTTATTAATAGGAAATTTCATAAGTCATGTGTCAGGCCTTTAGCTACCATATTCTTTTTCATTCATTCATTACAGTACTGATTTACTGGTTTTATTTAGTGCAAACTAGATGCCAAGTGTGTGTTTTAGGAGTAGCCACCTATGCAGTCTTAGAGAGCACCCTACTGGTCTCATTATTGAAGTGCAGATGTGGAAATAAATCTACACCCAGCTAAAATTAAACCAGTGACACTTTAAACAATGTAGTATCTGTGATGAAGAGTTAGTGTCCTCTGCATTTACTAGCTAAGCTACTACTAGTGGTGCAAGTATCAACTGTTGGATATTATCTGTTTACACATAGATTCATGGAAAATCTGCAAACAGAAGTCCAAGAAATGGAATTCATCAAGTTTTCAAAGGGTTTGAACGTTATGAGAAAAGAAGACTTTGCAGAGTGGTTGCTGTACTTCACTGATGAGGAAAACAATGAAATTTACTGGCAGAATGTGAAAGACAGAATTGAGGCAGGAGAGGTTGGTACATATGCATGCTCTGCTTTGCTTCCTCATTTGTTTATACACTATTTCATTTGAATATGAGTATCTAATAATGTAATTAATTTGCAAGTGAATTATTGCAACCCTTGAATTTTATGCAGGTAATAACAATCATAATTTGGCACCTGAGAAATACAAATACTGTGAACAGTCAATCACCTCAGTACGAGACCCCAACAGATACCAGCTTGAATTAAATAGATTTACTGGGGTTTGAATGTATTACTCATTTTATTTCATCTGAATTCTGTAATACTCTAGAATATCAGTTTGGAAGAATTCAAGACTTTTTGCAAGTTTACAAATCACCTGGAAGACTTTTCTATTGCCATGCAGATGTTTACTGTAGCAAATCTTCCTGTTAAACGTGGTAAGTGCTGCACACTTTTCACATGAATTTAATAAATGAATAAATAAATAACACATTTTTGTTACAGCATTAATGTAAATTATGAAAAAATAGCACTGTGAAGTTATACTGTATTCTGAATTAATGTGGTATAATGAGAAAAGTAATACTATAAAGTTCCCAAAATGCTTAAGTTCTAATGTGCTATCACATGCTGGACTGCCCACAGCAGACTAAAATCTAGAATCATAGATTGGCTTTTCTTGAAAGGGACCTTTAAAGTTCTCTAATCCAAGCTCCCTGTGGTGAGAAGGAACAGCTTTACCTAGATCAGTTTGCTTAAAGCCCTATCCAACCTGACCTTGAACATTTGCAATGATGGGGCATCCACAGCATCTCTGGACAACCTGTTCCAGTGTCCCACCAGTCTCCTGGTAAAAACTTCCTCCCTTATGTCCACTCTAAGTCTACTCTCAGTTTGAAACCATTTTGCCTTGTCCTGTTGCTACAGTCCGTGGGAAAAAGTTTCTGTGCAATCTAAATTCTACATTAGGAAGGATTACATGTTTCAGTAGCAGTGCATAAAACTTCCTCCTCATAGTTAATCTGGTTTTCTGAGGAAACTAAATTGTAGAAATCTCATCTTTGGCAGGGTCTGTAGCATCTTGCTGTGTTTTATTTACTCCTCCACACTGCCTTCTCCACATGGTTATGTAGGGTTAAGCAATGACAAAACCAACAATGTAGTCCAGTGGTTTTTAAAATCAAGATTTGGAGGAGGGAAGTTGCTTCCTTCCTATATAGTAGAAAAAAGGAACAATGCAACAAAAGTTTAATGGATATGTAAATGCTTTCTGTTATAATCCTGAGGTTATTCCTTGTTATACTTGAAAGACAGCTCTCTTAATTATTTTTTTTTAAATAGCAGCCTAAAATGTTCCTAAGGAAATTTGGTAAGGCATTAGTATTCATTGAAATAAATATTTGATGGGATTTGTGTGAAAAAGCTGAAAGAAATGTAAAGATGGGAAAAGAAGAGAGAAATAAGAGTTTGAACCAAAGAAAGCCACAACTGGAAGGACATAAAACTTCAGCTTCCATCTAGTTAGTCCAGCTTTCAAAGGAGAGTTTCATTTCCACAAGCCCTCTGGGTAGATGTTCTAGTGCTCAAGTGAAGAAATTGTAAAAGATGGTTCTCTGACAAGAGGGTTTTTTGCCAAGTAGTTGACATTAAACTGATCTGAGGTAAAATGGTGGCACTTTTTATGAAGCAAACATTTAGCATCTGTATGCACAGGTATCAGCCAGAAGTACCCAGGTGTTCAGCATGTGGCTATTGCTATATGTAGCAAAGGTTGTCACTCTTACTGTTGCTTGATAATGAGTGCATTTCAAAAGTATATCCTACAAAGATAGTGTTATGAAAGGTGAAGCAAGCTCAAGAATGCATCACTGAAGCCTCAGAATAGTTTACTAGTTCACATATCCCAAATTCTCCACTTAGGATACCTGTAAGTTGGACAGAATCCTGCTATTTGTGTGTTCTCAAATTGCTTTACCAGTTCACAGTCACTTATGATGTAATATTATGTCTTTACTAGCTGAGTTCAAGAGAGCAGTGAAGGTGGCCACAGGACAGGAGCTCTCAGATAATGTTTTGGATACTATCTTCAAGATTTTTGATCTAGATGGAGATGACTGCCTCAGCCATGGAGAGTTTCTTGGAGTCCTGAGGAACAGAATTCATCGAGGCTTGAGGGTAACAAGCTGACATCAGTGATTTGAAATACCACAGCTGATTGGCACAACTACCTTGCTAACACCTGTAGAAATACAAGTAGAGAGAGTGAATAGAAATAAGTTGCATTTTAACCTCATATTCCTTACTGCTTATTAATCTGGGAGGAGTGCTGCCACCAATAATTTGTTATTCTGCATGTGAACTATGGGAGTCATAGTCAAATATTATATTTACACAGTCTGTGAATGAGAGGTGTTGATTGTGTAAATGCTAAACACACTTTATTTATTACAGGTACCACAACAGCAAGGCATTCAAGGTTACTGGAAGTGTGTGAAAAGAGAAAGCATTAAAGGAGCCAAAGAAGTGTGGAAGCAAATGGGGAAAAGTCCTTTTTAAAACAGTCCATTGATCTTCTGCAGCAAATGTTGTTATTTAGGGAGTTTGTCCATCCTGTTTACATAGTAGCTGAATCAAAAATACCTTTTTATTATTATTATTCTTATATTTAAACTTCAATTAATGCAGTTTCTAATGCAATAGTTTTATATTGTTCTAGTGCAATCAGTTTGGTTTACAGAACCATTATCACTTGACCTCCATAAGGAAGTAGGCTTACTCTAGGGAGTAGTGTTGGTTACTCCTCTGTGGAGCCTGACCCCATGCTGTAGCATACAGGGTACACAGGATTAAATAGTGGCCACTGGTGAAAACATCACAGCAGTATCATCTCCTGCTGGAAGAGTGGATGTCATCTCAGCCACTAACACAGCAGTTGTTTTTCCCTGGCAAGGACAGCAGTCCAAAAGGTGAAATCCCTTGCACAATCAATCCAAATCAAGTTACTCTAAATCAAAAAGGAAAATTCACATGCTTCGTGCCCTCAAACAAACTGTTTGTGTGCTTGTTCCTGGTGGATGATTCCACCAGATCCTGTGTGGATGTCTGGTTTGTCTTTGTTATGATAACATTAGACTGGAAATCCAAGACTTTTGATTCAAGCTTTAAAACATTTGCATTGATTTATGAATGTTCAGAGTCTCTCAGACCACCTCAAATAATGTAAATGAGAAGCAAAATCCTCATTCTATCGGAAACAGTGGTAGCTAGAATTTAAGTCATAATTATTTTGCTTTAATTGCATTGCAGAATATGTATGTGTAAGAAATAGTTATTTTACCAGAGGTTGTGACAGGGAGTGCTGCAGTATCTCAGGAATTCAAGGTAAGAATAAGGAAGTGTTTGGGCAATAATAAGTCCAATGAAAAAGTAAATAGATATGTTTATTATTCCAAAATGCAAAGTTAGACATAAGATCTTAAGGAGTAAAAACAAGAAACAGATCCAAATTAACATTTAGCAATTATAGAACATTTTTAGCTATAGCACAGTGTGCATCTTTGCATACACAAGTGTGCATCTTACATCATTTTTCTTTCTTTCAGCCTTAGGAGCTGAGTCACAGGTCCAGATAAGTCTTACTCATTTACCACTATATATACAAGGTAGATTCATCTGTAAATCTTTTAAGGTCCTTCCTCTTTTCCCCTCTGTCTGACTTGTGAAAACTTAACCTTTTGAGACAAGTTTGTGATAACTAGGGAAATGTCTGAAGAAAAAGAAGCAAGTCTCACCACTCTGTGAGGAAGTTTACATCCCTTCTGAGCATGACACTGGCTATGTTACTGTCAAAATTAGTATATAAGCTGTGTCACAAAAGCAAGTGTGCTCACCCAGATTGTTCTTTGTTCCCTCTCTGGCTTTAATCCAAAGTTCCTTTTCTTTTATTTGTGCTGTTAATATTTTGGCAAATTATTTTTACTTTGGAATGGAGGTTGTTACTTAACATTTTATTCTGTGTATTCTTAGTAGGTTTATGAAGTTCTTCTGGTTTGTTGGGGATTTTTTTTTGTTGTTTACTGATTACTTGCTTCCTATAAACTGTTTGGATTGCTTTTGGAAATAATTGATTCATTTAGCTTGAGTGTAGCTAGAAGTTTAATTCCTCATTGCTCATTTATATATGAGTTTGTGCAATCAGCAGTCTCTGCTTTCAGCAGCAAGTTACTAAAAATGGGCTTTGGGATTTATTTTTTAGCAAAAGCTTTGGTGTCAAGTTCAGAGGAGAAAGAGAAAAAGACACACTTCTTTTTAAATTAACTTTGTGTCTGTGGTTTGAAATAAATAAATAAATAAAATGGTGGATTAGGAATTAAAATAGAATTATGAAACATTATCAGAACTACAGCCAGGCAGCAACTCCTTTGAAGGCCAGGGAGGACTTGTCCATCAGGCTTGAAGAGTCAGACTCTGTGTTTCATTTGTAGTCTATTTTTATTTGTCTTAAAGGCTTTGCAGAAGAGTCTTAAAATAATTTCTGATATTTAATACCTTAGAGTGAAAGAGTTGTTTAGGTGTTCAAATGGACTTTGTCTTTTAAAGAATCCATCATAGTTTTAGCTTTAGTTCCTGGTAGTAACTGTATGGTGTTTTCAACCCTGTCTGTCAGCATTACTCCACACAATTGAGTTAAAAGTCCATGCCAGCTGCCCATCTTATCAGTTAAAATTACCAATTATGACTTTTTTTGACATTAGGGACAGAAATATGTAGAAGAATTATTTTTTTTTAATGTCCAACATTGTGTCTGAATGTTATGTGAAATAAAGATGAATAAATTGCATATTGCAAGAATGAGGAGTACATACTCTGCATATAAGAAATGAGAAAGAAAAGTTTGATCACAGTTTTGTTGTTTGGTTGGTGGTTTTTTTTGTATGACTGCATCAAAAGCAAACCTGTGATTTACTCCTCCTCCTCCAGGGTGTTGTTTTCTTTCAGGGTTCAGACAGGTTGCCACTGATCAGGCCTGGAATCATGTCAGCACCTGACCTGACCTCAGTATCATCATGATGTGTTGGCTCATCTGTTGGACCAGGGATTCTTAAAAGAGTGAATAACATGTTCATTACTAATTTCAAGCTTTCAGTGGAAAATACTGAAATATATATATAAATACAAGGGGTTTCTCATTTTAGGTAATAGGAATGTTTTGTCTCTGGACTCCAAGGTGTCTTAGAGCTGGTGGAATTTTGGGTGTAGATACCAGACCATATCTTGGCTCTGAAATGTTTACACATTACACTTGTGTTGTCTAAGATAAGACAATAAGATAAACAAGCCAGGCCATGGATTGATGTTTCATAGTACTTCACATGTCCAGTGCATGTAACAAAAACAGATCACTGCCCAATAAAGAGCTAGAATGGGAACAAACCCAGGTATTTAGAGCAAGTATGTTTAAATTCAGACATATTCACTATACTTTGACTTAAGCATAGAAATGGATCAATAAATGTACATTAAAATGTAAAAATAGTTTTCTTCTTATGCTAGAGTTCTCATGGGAGAGTGCAAGCACGTCTTGTGCCTTTCATCTTTCCTATAAAACAGTTACAGCTGGATCAGGAATCTGCTGCAATGCAGAAATAAAATCTTCAGTCCTTCTGAACAGAAAGTAGATGTCACAAAATCACAGCATGTCAGGGGTTGGAAGGGACCTAGAAGATCATCTAGTCCAACCCCCCTGCCAGAGCATGGGCACCTACACCAAGCCACCCAGGAACAGATCCAGGTGGGTCTGGAGTGTCTCCAGAGCAGGAGACTCCACAATCTCCCTGGGCAGCCCCTTCCAGGCTCTGGCACCCTCACTGGGAACAAGTTCTTCCTTGTGTTTCCCCTAAACCTCTTGTGCTCCAACTTGCTCCCATTGCCTCTTGTCCTGTCATTGGATGA
>JANHGL010015774.1:19812-45662 GCA_024611195.1 Ceyx melanurus | reverse complement strand
ATGAGCAGATCTCATATATAAAATGAGATCTGCTCATTTATTTGCCTCATGGTCAGGTGATAAGATCAACTCAAAGAAACAAGAAAAACCAGCACCTCACATCTGCTCAAGTGCAGTTTCCCAGTCTGTACATTGTGCCAGCCTGGCACCACATGAGCACATCCTTGTGTGATCCAGAGGCACCTGCCTCAGCCAGCATTCTAGCTCACTGACACTGTTGCTTTGTCGTCACAGTTTTGTGTCCCAGATTATTTCTCAGAGCTCCTTTCACTCTGCTGCTCAGTCCCTGCAGCTCTTTCCACCTCCTCCAGAGGCATTTAACCCAACTTCAACACAAGAAGTTGAAAGTAAGGTACCCCTGCTGATTCTTTCACATGGAAAGAAAATTTTTTAAGTTGTTGATAATAATTCCCACATGCTTTTCAAATATAGACATTTCTAATGATTTCCTTTTGAGCTCTGGAAGAAGGGAGGAAGGCAGTTTATACATGTTAAGAGGCTGGAGAAAGCAGACCTGAGAGCTCTGCCATGATTTACAGACACCAGGACTTTGGGTACCTGGCCTCATGGTGTCTGTGAGACTGCAGAGCAGGACTGTGGGTGAGCAGAGAGGTGCTGTCCTTCTGCAGAAGCCACCCCAAAGGAAAGCAGTTTGCATGACTCAGGGCAACTGAGGTTATTTCTAAGCCTGACAGATGATGATGAATTTTATGAATGTCCTGTTTGTCCATATTTAGAGCATGAAAATAGCATTAACTTTAATGAGTAACAGAAATCTGTTAGAGTATGTTAGTGTTATCTGGTCTTTTTTGTTCTGCCTAAATGAATCACAAATGGGCCTCTGGGCTATGCTGAGTTGGGGACAATGAAAGAAACATTACTGTGAACTAGGAGACAAAATGTTCTTGGCTCAAAGTTATTCTACTGGGAAAATTTAATTTATTTAGTGAAAAAGAAAAAAAGCAAGTCTCTTAATAAATGCTCAGACTACTATTAGTGTAACATGTAGTAGGTAGATTTGGTATAGAGATGGAAGTATATTTTACATAGTAATACCTGTATATTATCTGAGCAGCCTGGTCTAGTTGAGGGTGTCCCTGCTCCCTGCAGGGGGCTGCACTAGATGCCCTTTGGAGGTCCCTTCCAGCCCTAAACATTCTCTGATTCTCTAATCTTCAGTATTAACTTTTAGCTATGGAAGTGTCCTGCTGGATTTGGGATTAATTAATGGTGTTTCCATATGGGTTACTTAATAATTGGTAGAACAAGACTCATGTCACATAACTTTAAGTTAGTTTGCACTTGACATTCTCTAGTAGTCATTTATGCTCTCTTAAGAAGGTGCTCCAAATGATATAATGGGAAAGAATAGAAAATTAGGTGATAAACTTTATCTTAAAAAAGTTCATTACAGTCTTCATTAGAGTTCTTTTAAAGAACTTTGACAGTTCTTTATCTTGCACTGCTGCTCCAAGATTTATTAATGCTTCTAAAGCGTTTGGACATTCTTTTTTATTTCTTTGTGGAGAAGAAAAGTGCTCAACTGTTACAGTGTCTTACTAAATGGTGAAGAATAAGAAATATTTGGGTTTGTGTGAAAGAAAGTAAAATGTTTTGAGAAGTTGTATTTGAAGTTCATGTCCCTCTAGTCACTCATGCCACACTAGTTTTAGTCACTGATATACTGCTGCTCTTTGCCACATGCTCTATGTGTTCTTTTATAAATAAGAGATGAGTTATCAGAAGTTACTTAGCCTTTACATGTCCTTTACAAACTCTGACTTTCATCCTGTGATGCCAGGAAGTTGAATTTGGCTATTGTCTTACTAAATGCATCTTTCTATCTGTGCTTAAATTAAAGGAAAACCCAAGGTCTTACCTGTGAAAAAAGGAATGTCTAATTAATGCAGAAACAGTAGACTGTTCCCATCTTCATTTGTCATGTTATTGACTGTATTGAAAAGAATCCCTTGAGAATGTAGAAGCAAGAAGCCAACAAGAGGTTGCATTAACCAAAGGATTCTGTCAATTATGCTAATGTTAAGTGAGTATTTAGAGAGTGAAAAAAGTACATTATTTTCTAGGTACTAAACCAAAGTCAACTCAATTTTGTCTGATAGACATGTGACAGTTTAATCAATTACTCTAGTAATTGTAAGAGTTGATTAATCAGAATTTCTGAAGTGTGTCATCATTTAGAACTCAAGAAATCCTTTTAATATGTTTTTTTGTGTGTATGTGTTTGTCATTCTAGCACAAATATTTTAAATAAGTCATTTTTTTCTGACACTCAATGACAAATTTTCAATGACAAATGTTTCTCTCCCTGGACATTTTTTTTTTCAGAACTGTATATTTTATGGTGAAACCTTTATGCAGTTTGGATTCTGCAACTGGTAAGAAGGATCAGAAGAAAATTTTGTTGATCAACAAGTATTTTAAGGTAACAATGAGACAGCCGACAATCTCTCAAAAAATGAGTAAAGCAAGAAGGACTAAATACTCTCTGAAGAAAGCAGAAATTAGGAATCAGCAACAAAATCAGTGACAGTAAATGATATATTGCTACTGAACTGAATAAAAAATGAATCACCTTTGGTGGGAGGTTGGCTGCAAACTTGCTCAACTGCTCATTTGCAAGTGGACTACAACCCTGGTATTTCAGAAGCTAAGAATCACTGAGATCTGTAAATTCATGTAGTCATAAAGGAGAGATTTCTGGAAAGTTGTGCACATTTATGGGAGAGGAAACAGGCTTCTCTAAAAAGAAAGCTGTAAACATGTGGATTTATTCCTGTTGTATTTAAATGAGGTATTTATGAACGAGACACTGTACTGCAGGTTAAATAGAGTTTTACTGTGGCATTTAAATTTAAGTATCAGTTACTGTCACCATTGGTGACATAACACTGCAACTAACATGTAAGATTTAATATCAGAGTAAGCAAAGAAATTACAACATGAGGAGCCATCAGTGACACTGTCTGTAGAAAACCTCTGAATTGAATTCAGGAAGCAACTGAAATAAAATGCTATCACTAGTATTGTACTATAGTTTACTATCCCTAGCACTAGTAAAAAGGAAAAAAGTTGTAACAGAGGTGTTGTTGTGTCAAAGGTGGCATCAGTAACTCAGCCTCCTCTCTGTCCTTGGGCACCAGGGCACCCGCTTCATCCAGCAGGGCCCACATTGCCTCCAGGCTGCCTTTTGCCTCCAACATACTTGTAGAAGCTTTTCTTGTTGTCCTTGATCTCCCTCACCAGCTTGATTTCAAGGGAGGCCTTAGCTTTCCTTGTTGCATCCCTGCACCCTCTGACAACCTCCCTGTATTCTTCCCAAGTGGCCTGTCCCTCCTTCCATGTTGTATATATTTCCCTCTTCTGATTAAGTTTGTCCAATAACTCCCTGCTCAACCATGCAGGTCTCCTAACTCTCTTACTAGATTTCCTGCTCTTTGGGATACACTGATCCTGAGCCTGGAGGAGATAGTGTTTGAATATTATCCAGCTTGCTTGGGTCCCCTTGTTCTCCAGAGTCCCATGGGACTTTTCCAAGCAGTTCCCTGAGCAGGCCAAGTCCAGGGTAGCAATCCTGCTTGTGGTCCTGGGCCTGCTGCCTGCAATTCTGAACTCAAATTAAAAAATTAAAGCAGTTTATCTCATTTCTTTACAAATATAGAGACCTATTTATTTAACTAGATCTCCTGCATTTTACTGGCTAGTAAACAATGCCTTCCTCCAACAAGGCATAAGATCCAGCCTTCCCTCCCTTAGTGACTGACTGCCATGCTTCAGCTTGAAACTGTGTCTGTCTGAAACGTAAATGAAATAGGTTTCAGCCTATATGAAGGAGCACATGAAAAACATAGGTGGTGCAAAAATCTAAATAAAGTACCTGTTTGTAGATCATTACTGATTGAGATGCAAAAAGAAGCAGTGATGGATTTGGAGTGACTTAATTCCCAGTGTCTTCCTCCTGAGCACACATTAATATGCTTTCTCTCTGTATATAACCAGGGACAAACAGTCTGTGTGTGTTGAGTGGTGACACAGCTATATTGGTTTGGCAATTTTTAAGCAAGGACATTGATGCAGCTAAAACACTGTTGTTAGATACAGCACAAATATAGATGAAGCCACTGGAAATTATATGAGCAATCTTCTGAATGAGTTCTGTCTCCATGGCAAATGATATTGTATTAACTGTTCCCTGAAATATGCAGATGGAGAACACATTACTGTATCAGAAAGAGATTATTTAAAGAGAGTATAGAGAGAGCTTTAAAATTGCCTTGGCATTTAAGACATTGTCAAGTTTTGGGTCTGTAATTAAGTAACAAGAGCACTTCCATTAGAAGAAATGCATCCAAAGTAAAAGTCAAAGGTCTGGCTTAACAGGAAATTATTTCCCATAATTTTATTTTTTTTTTCTCAGCCTTTCCTCATAAGACATATGTTCTAGTACCTTAATCATCCCTGTAGTACTCAGTTGGACTCTCTCAAGTAAATCCTTGTCCCTCTGGAGCTGGGGGGCCCAGAACTGGATGCAATATTCTAGATGAGGTCTCACCAGGGCAGAGTAGAGGGGGAGCAGAACCTCCCTTGATCTGCTGGCCACACTCCTAATGCACCCCAGGATACCATTGGCCTTCCTGGCCACCAGGGCACACTGCTGTCCCCTGGAGAGCTTGTTGTGCACCAGGACTCCCAGATCCTTCTGCACAAGCTTCTCTCCATCAGAAGGTGCCTCAAATTCAAGGGGGTCCATACTCAACTGAGGGCAATGAGGGAGGAGGGGGAGGTGAGGATTCTCTTTCCTCTCCGAGCTTGAACCTCCCTCCAAGTGTCCCCCCTCCATGTCTGCTCTTTCTGGCTGATTACAGGAGAGGGAGTTCTCCACTATACACAAGTACTCCCGTTGCCTGGGCCTAAGGGCATGGCTCCACCAATCTATCTCAGTCTCACAGTCTCTGATTATTCTCAATCTTTCCACCTCCTCTCTCAGCTCTACCACCTGCCTGAGCAGCTCATTTATTTGTTCACACCATACACAGGTGCCATTTCTGACTTCATCTATAATTTTATAGGGCTAACAGCAGGTTTTATTGATGCCCTGGTGATCTTGTCCTGTTCAGTTCCCCTCTTTGACCCTTTAAAGCAGCTGCATTTGAAACAAATTAGTTCTGAATATTACAGGTGAAATATTTCCTCTCTTCCTGCTGTAGGGAAAAGTTGTATAAGAAAGACATGACAGCTTGATAAAATACAGAAGTTAGGAAAAGGTCACTCTAATTACTGAAGTTTGTTTTAATTTCATGCCATTCCATTACTTTGAAATAGTGATATCACATGATTGTGAATGTCAGATAAGACTTCTGCAAATATTCTGTTCAAAATGGCACTAAATTAAATGTCTTTACAGACTCTTTTATCTTTTCTTTACTTTTTTCTTTTCTTTTCAGAGCGAATAGATGTATACTTTGGAAAGAACTGCAAAGCAATGGAATTCCTATTTACTGTGCAAGGTTCTGTAGAACAATTTATATGAAAAAAATTCTGACACATCTTAAAGTACAAAGGAAAAGAACCTTACAATTTAGGAACTAGGAGACTTGCATTCTGTTACAGGCTACTTTGCATGCTTGAAGAACATGAGAAAAAAAAAAAGATAGTTAGCCTTCTAGAGCTATTGAATGCCCACAGAAGATTTGAAGACTAGTAATCAGTGAAGTATTCTTACAGAGGATAGAGCAACTGATGAAAGGGCATCCATCAGCTACAAAGTATGAGATAGGGACCGAAAAATGAAGAATGATCTTGAGGATGGGAAAGAAAAATTGGTAGGAAGAGATGACTCCAGCTAATTTTTGAAGAGCAGAAGACCTGGCTATACTCAACGAGTATTGAGATTACTGTAGCACCTAATTTAGTCCAGTTTTTCTGGGGTATACCTTCTGCCTCTCTGGTTCTGCCAACTGGCCAATGGTGCATCAGTTTAATCCCACAGTATTCTAAAAAATGGAAAGAAGATGAAGCATGGATGCTGTAAGGTTAACTACACCAGTAGATATTCTTGGATTCTGGTCTTCATTTCAGTCTCAGAGATAAAATTCACTTGAGCTACCCTAATTTCTGCTTCAGAAGTTATTGGGATGGAACCAGCAGTTTATGGTGTCCCCTCAGATGGGAGTCCTGTAGATGGGAACTGTCCTTTCTGAATAAGGTTTTTAGGTAGGAATTCTCAGAGAAACTGGATAGGTCAAAAAATCAGAGATATGAAAGAAATAAAAAATATTTGACATTTCTTCTTCTTTTAACTAGAAAAGCTGTGGAACACTTCCACCATTACCAAAATACTTTAAAGAGTGAGATATGGACAGATATAAAGAATTGTAGTCAGAGAGATAGGCAATATGAAATTCCAGAGGATTTTCAATGAGGCTGATGCTGTTATACTAGAGGAGGAAAAGGACAATTTTCCAGATGTTATATTTTTATATGATAATTCATGTGTTACTTATGCAGAGGAAAGCACATCTTCAATATTCAGCTGCTACTGTAGCAGCAGGGTTCCTAATATGACAACATCCATATGCATTCTCCCTGGGATTACAGTACTGAATCTTAATGGTGGTGCTTGAAAATGAAGTAGCAGGCAGGTACTTTGAAGTAAGTTAGTGGCTGAATTTACTGCATGCCAGCTATTTTCTGCTCATTATCAGTGAAAGTAGGCTAAACTACTCTGCACTGAGATTATCTGTCTACACTGCAAAATGAAGAAGAGTCACAGAGCAAGTTCAAGCTGTGGAGCCCTAACTGCCACACTGCTAATGGATGTATATAATGAGGTGCTAAACTCATTATGATCACAAGGTAGTAGTAGATGTGCATCAAAAATATGTAGTAGAAGAATACTTCTAGATTATTCATGATCTATTTACACTTCTCCCTTATTTTCCAGTATCAAAATTTAAGAGCTGAGAAAAGTACCTTACAAATATCAGAGACCTAATTCTAAACTGGTATTTGGTTTGATTATGTCTTTGATAACATTAACTTCGTATAAGATTGTGTCAGTGTCAAGCAGTGCCAGTGATGACTGTGTCTTCCTTTACAGAAGTTCTCATCAAGGTGATTAAAATTCCCTTTTCAATAATGGTAAATATTCTCAAAGAGGTAAGATGTTCATTCTTTGGCATGAAACCAACCCTTGAAATTATAAGTTCTGTGAAAACATGGACATTGAAGCTGATTTTGAAAGCATATGATGTTTGTTGTTAGGATTAATTACATTATAGTTCATTTCTGTTATCATCTAGAAGCCTTGATGCACCAAACTGTCAGGCTTGTTCTATGGAAAAGAAATTATCTTATTTAGTAGTAAAGAATTACTATTTTTCATAAAAATTGCCATTGTCCCTGATGTTAGTTCAAAGGATTTTGAGCTTTTATGCCTATTATTCAGCATATATTTGTGAAGAGACGCCATGCAAGAAAAAAGCAGTTCCCATTTCTTTCCCATGTAAGCAGTGTCATTTATCTATTTCTTTTTGTGAAGTTTTTCACTGTTCTCTCCTTTGCACACTCATTACTTGTCTGTATGTAAGGTGGTCTTACTTTCCATTAGTCCAAAGCAGTGAATATTATTGTGAATCTGGAGAAATGTCTTCTGACCAGTTTTTATTTTCATCACACACCTCAGTAAAGAAACAGAGAAAATCTAGCCAGGAAACAATAAAACCCCCTTTCATTGACATATGGAAAATAACACATCTAGACATGGCCCTTCTATCTCTTCTTGAGGAAATTGCTGTTTAAGAAAAAACTCCAGGCTCCTGGGGTTGATTTCCAGGATCTATCTTTAGTTGTAGAATGATGGAAGCTTTTGTAAGAGGGAAGGCAGAGCCAAAAGGTATTTATTTCCATTTTTGCTACTCCTACTGAAGTACCATATGAGCTCTAGGGAGAGGCAGAGACATAAATGGAGCCTGCAGAGATTAGCTGCAAGGACAACTGTCAGTTCTGAATCTGATAATCTTTGTTATGAATGACTTGTATTACACTGATTGGTTCCAAGCAGATATTTAGGTATTTTTGAAATGGTCTAATTTGATTTAGAGAAGTTGGTGGAGATGGAAAATAGACCAGGAGCACATTTCCTTTACTTTTCTGGAACTTTCTCAAGAGCAACTCTGGCTTGATCTTTCTGTGCTCAATCCAATATCCTATTAAGAAACTCAAATTATTTCTGTTCACCATAGATACTTTTACAAAATCATGCTTAATTATGTGTAGCTAATTATTTATAAATTGTTATTAAAACCCAGAGAAATACTGCATTTTCATTAACAAAGTAAAGACTATGACATCAGTTCCCTTATAGAAAGTTCAGATAATGTCAGTTGGTGTTGGTCTCCAAAAAAGATGTGAAGACAAACATGAGCACTGCACTCCAAGTCACTACACTTAGTTGAAAAATCAAACCCTTGCTCTATACAACCTTAGTGCTGAGTCTCAAGCTGAAGCCTAAATGAAAATGTAGATTCAGATCTGAACTGTGATGCATAACTCTTCCTGTCACATTGCCTACTTTTTGTTTTTCTTCTTCAGAACTGGTCTTCCAGATAGTCAGCCTTTCCCTCTTACCTGTCTGTGTCAGTCATCAAACCAAAGTATGTCTAAATAACACAGTAAAGAACTTCATTGGATCATTAACCTTCTATCTTTTTTTTATAAAACCCTGCATTTCTCTAGTGATATCATTTTTATTATTGGACACTCATATAAAACAAGATTATTCATTTGTTGACTCCTTCAGCTTTATTTCACATCTCAAATCATAATCCATTTTACCTGGATAAGAATTACAGACTGAATGCCTTTACCTCCACTTTCCCATGAGGCTATAAATATTTTTTATCAGTGTTTTTCAACCCAGTGAACAACTGCATTTGCTGGAAAATATTCCAGGAAAGCAGAAAAGACCTCAACTTAAAGAAGAAGAAATGCTCCCTAATTACAACTGCAATTCAAGAATTCATTTTTGTTTCTGATGTGACCCTCCTGCTTGACAGAAAATATTATGAGCAGTTATGAGTCACAGAAACATTTTGTCACCATTTTATTAATTAGCCATATTCCTTTAAAATTTAGAGCAGAGAGTGGTGTTGCATTGTGGTAGGTCTTGTATAAGTAATCATTTCTGACTGGAGGCAGATGAGATATCCCAGGAACCACAGCAGTGGCAAAAATGGATGCTCCTATGCAAATAGCCCTAATAAAAATGGAAATAAGAGAGGTGGAAGATCAGTTTCTTAGTAAGATTGTTCCAGAGTGTTGTTCAAAAACCAACCTGGCTTTAGTAACAGGGCCTTGCATTCATTTTGGATGACAAATTAGAATTACATAGTATGGTAACAGGAAAAACTGAATGCAACTGATGATAGACTAGCAGTGAATAGGAGACTGCTCCCAGATTGCCCATTTAGAGAATGCAATTGCAGATGGGTACAAATTGTAACTTGATAGAGGTATCCAGGTCTTTCATTGGTGCTAATCCCTCTGGGCCACTGAAATATCCCCAGCCAATAGGAAGTGCCAAGAGAAGCTTTAAAAAGATGGATTCTGTGTCTGCCCTTCAAACTGCTGCACTGTAACCGTGTTAACCATGCTTTTCCCTCCTTCACCATTGCTCTGAGAGCTGCACAGTAAAGCTGATCAATAGACATGGTCTGTTGCACAACTTTACATCAGAAAATATGTGTCTGCAGAGAATGTTTACAAATATCTGAAGGGTGGGTGTCAAGCAGAAGGGGCCAGTCTCTTGTCAGTGGTGGCTTGTGATAGGACGAGAGGTAATGTTCACAAACTGGAACATGGGAAGTTCCACCTCAACATGAGGAAAAACTTCTTTCCTGTGAGGGTGAAGAAGCACTGCCCAGGGAGGCTGTGGAATCTCCTTCTCTAGAGACTTTACAACCCATCTGGATCTATTCCTGTGTTGCCTGCCCTGGGTGATCCTGCTCTGGTAGGGGGATTGGACTCAATGATCTCTTGAGGTCCCTTCCAACCTCTACCATTCTATGATTCCTATGATTTGATACTTTTAATTGCTCTTGTCAGGTTACCATATTTATAAGGAGTGAGAAGAATATAAATTGTAAGTTCTCAAGTATTTAATCCTTCTCATATTACATAATAAAAATCAAATTATATTCACTGACTTCTGATTATTTATTTTTTTTCTTTTTATACGTCTTTATTCTGGAAAAGTCCAGTAAGTCCTATGATCAAGATTCTGACATTAACAGGAAGAATACTGATATTGGTCTGTTACCAAGCTTCATTTCCCATTTGGTAGGATTCAACAGAAACAGTCAAAGGAGACATAAAACTCTATTTTCAACCACATATATGAGTGGAAATGAAGCAAATGTGAGAAGTATGCTTATAGACATAAAGGAACAGGATTGGACTGATAACTGGTTTTATTTGGTTCACTAAAATCAGACTGTATTGTTTTTTGTGCTATCTACAGATTTGACTTTGAGAATACCAGAAAATAGTTCATGTCTCTCTTGCTAACCAAACATTTTTAAGGCTTTTCATTTCAATCACAGAAACAGATTGAATTTTAAAAATTAAACACATGAAAAAATGTATCTTCGAAAAGTCACATTATCTACATTGTGCATTGCTTTTCCACTTCAAAAGTCAGTGCACAGGGTTCACAGGTTACTGCCTTACACCACTAAACAAAGAAGAGTTTATCATTTCTGGCTTAAACCCTTTATTGCTGTTCAAGCAACCTGTACAGAGCCCTTAGAGGAAACAATATCAACACCCTGTTATCTCTGAAAAGGGGAAGAAGCCCTCTGTAAAAACTGTAAATGTGAGGGGAATGATTGATTCCTGAATTGAGTAACCCTGGAAATTCATGTGAAGAGGCCAGCAGTGTAAAAGTTAAACAGTGGAAAGTAGAATGGCCTGTAAGAGAGTCCAAGGCTGTTGAAGATGTATCTATATTGCTGGGGAGCTGGCCAGGACACTGGGATGTTGTTATTTCCCAATAATAATAAATGTTATTATTGGGAAATAACAATGAGATCCATAAAAGGGATGGAAAAATGTATAGATGAGGGTTGCTGTAGGTTTACTGACTTCCAAAAGACCTTGCTGGTGGTTCTCACTGAGAAGCTGGCAGTTTGCCATTGAGATGAGGGACAGATGAGTCCCAAGTTGATGAACAGGGATAAGGAGGCTGGCTGCATGGATCAAGGCATTATTACAAACTGTACAATAACTTCACAGTGTTTATATTACTCAAAATAACAGCAAAATCTCCATGTAGAAACAGTAGTCTCAACTATTTCCTTGTATTTCCTCTGCTTGGCACTAAGAGGGTAATGAAACTTCACAAATAAGATTTTACAATTGTCTCTTTACACACATCTATTATTTTTTTTTTCCATTTATTGGGCAGACAATCACTTATTTGTGCGCACATCAGCCTGTGTGACAACATGAACATAACCCTTCCTTTAGGTGTAACTCCAATCTCACCACTTTTTACTGCAGAATGACATGTGCACAAGTGTCCTGCTGTGAACATGTCACACATCATCATCCCGTGTGCTTCCATTTTTCAGTATTCTCTGGAAATACCTAATAAAAGAACCAGGTATAAAATGAAATCTTACCTATAACTTTTCCTAGGAATAGTGCCTTTGGGGAATTGAACAGGATGTCAGATGATGTTGGCAGGCTGTAACTCGTTGGAGGATAGTGATCAAGCTGGGGAAAGAGAAAAGAAAGGTTGAGTATTTTGAACATATCTGCCTTCTACAGTACTAACTGAATTAGGTGTACTTTATATAATTTATATATTTATATAATCTATGCCACCACTTACAACTCTGCCTGGTAATCTCTGCTTTTATTTTGATAAGGGCAAAGCAACAGTTAATACATCTGCCATCTCCACAGTTTACATGGCCCAGAAAAGGCCTTTAATAGATATTTATTTCTTCTGGTTGTTGTAGAATCACTGCAGCTGTTGCTTGTGTGCTTCAATATCATTGCTAAAAATAACACCACCATCAACATCAACAATATAACAGTTTTGGCTTTAATATAAGGTTTTCATTTTGAATTTATGTTACTGCTAAAGCATAGCTGACAATGTGTCTTCAGTTAGTGTTCAGGATGTGGAAAGGCTAGTCCATAATGGATAAAAGAGAATCAGTTATTAGCAATGTAAAGCTCTAGTTTGTTTCTTTGCAGTACAGGCTTCCTGCAAGGCTGCCTTCTGCCCAGATGGTACAACAACATCTTCAAAGTCTAGGCTTTTGTTTTAATCTGTTCTATAGTTTGACCAAGAATATCTAATATATCATTCAAGCTTAGGTTTTGTAGAGCAGGCAATTAAACGTGTTATATTTGCTAAGAATATTTTTTGAGGCCATTGTGGGAAAATCCTTCAGGAACCTCATCTTGTTCTGACAGGCAAAATTCTCTATCTTTCCTGGCAAAAATACATAAAGGCAGACATATTTAAATATGTCAAAATGCACCATTCCACTATGACTACAGTCAGAATATCTCACTGAGTCCTTCAAACTGTCTGCACAGCTCTGGACATGGTAATGGTGCCAGTGTTTTGGCAGAGGAGCAAAGGGCAGAGTGTTCTTACTCTCTCCATCACCCCATTTTTATTTTATTTTTTTTCCTGATTCATCTTGTAATCCCTACCCAAGCACAGCAGGGAAGCAGATGCAGACCCATATGCATAACCTGCAGTCCTCCAGTGGGACTTCTTTGTGGGGCATCTCTTGTCCCACAGGGTGCACCTGCCTTGCTTTCCATGGCTAATTTTGAGCTACACCCTTCTCTACTCCTCTCACCTGAAATGAAATGCACAAGACAACAGGGAGGGAACAGTGAGATTTCTGTCTGATCACTTTTATTTCTTGTCTTTGTTCTAAACTGGCATTATCTAATAAAAAGAAAACTTTTTCTTTAGATGCATTTAAGCTAGGATTTCTTTTTAGGACTTCTTTTTAGCAAGGAAAAGGACTAAACTGAATTATTTCCAAAGTTGTATGTGACTGCCATCCAGTGGGTTCTCCAGGGTAAGCAGTTGGAGCTGAGTGCAGTGATTGTATGAAATTCTAGACTATCAATTTAATATAAAGCACATAATAAAAAAGGAATTACTAGCATGAAATGATATTTGAAAAAAGATACTACATTATTTAATAAAAATTAAATAGAATCGCTGCATACACAGAGGTGGATGTAATGAATTTGTATTAAAGTTTTCAAATTATAGTTAAGATTTTTTAAATTAGAGCTACTTTTCTGTAAAAACTCATTACCTTCGTTTGAATTTAATATAAACATGCAGTGTGGCTTTCAGTAGGTGAAAGTAAATGGCAGTTTCTGAGGAACTTTCAGTTCTCAAGTCACGTCACACCAAGGTGGACTGTCTTTATCTGAACTTGCTGAGATTTAAGTACAATAAAATGCTATTTCTTTTAAACTACTGCTCACATATCTAATAAAACTAGTCTTTACATAAGTGCTGAGATTAACAGACATATCAGTCTAAGGGCAAACATAACACCTACCTCACCTGAGTAGTCTAGGAAAAGAGAATAGAAAGATAAAGTATGTGTACATATGCACACATATTCACCCTGTGGATATATCTGTATTTGTATCATTGTCAATCCAAACTGTCTGTTTGTACTGATATAAAGCTGAGTCTTTTCTTAATGTTGAAGACTTTATATATAGAAAATATTTCAAAATCATATGGAATAATAATGCTGTAAAGCTTAATCTCACACTGAAGTTAATGCAGTTTTGATATTTACTTCAGTAGTAGCAGGATAAATAAGGGGACATTTTAATCACAACCAATGTAGTATTTCTCTTCTGTATTATTATGATGACTTATCACACATATTAAAAAGCTTCTCTAGTCCTGTACAAAGGCTTTTAGTGTTAATTGCTATAATATTACATAACAGAAGGAAGGTTCCTGCTCAAAAATGCCTACAAAGTTAGAATACAATAGGTGTAAAAGCCCAAGAAAAAGAATAAGACAGTGTGCATGTGTTTAGATGGAGCTGCCCCCAACCACAACAGAAATACTGAAACCTAAGAGGAGATACTAAGACTTCTCACTGTTGAAATATAATTATTCCCATGCTGAAATGTTAGGAAAAAACTTACATTATTTTTAGTAGTGTGATATTTGAAAATACTTTTTTTTTTTTTTTTTAAATCCAACAGGAAAGCATCAGTGGCAATTGTGTAATTCCTCAGGCTAATCAAAGCCACTGTTACTGCAATTCAGTTCCTTCCTAAGTGTGGCACTAGTGCTTCTCTGAGCTTTTTCTGCTGGGTTAGCTCCTTGACCCAGGTTATTGTGGATCAGATCAGTGCCAGAGCAGGGGCGAGCCAGAGGCTGTAAATGAAGAGTGGATTCAGAGAAAAAGGCAGGACAGCATTTTTTAAACCCAGCATTTTTTACTGGATTAGACTGTCACAGTTCTGCAGCATCACTGCTCTTCTGGAATGCCAGAGGCTCACACCTCACCAGCATACTTCACCAGGTGAAGTTAAGGTTTGCATTGTGCTGTGACCTCTTCAGATGAAATCTCTGTAGAGGTATAATTAATACTGTTTAAGGAACTGCTCCAAATCTGGTTTGATTCTGGCAATCAATTAAAAACTGCCTTTTGGAGGTTTTTTTTATTAAATGTCATAATGTCATAAATGTCTTTTATTATAAAGTATGTTTTGCTGTTTGGTTTTTTTTCAGGGATTGAAATTGGAAATGTACTTGTATCATATGTGATTAATGTGGGATACAAATACAGAAAAAAATAGGTAAATTTCAGAGAAAAAAATGTATTTTTTTTTTTCTGTTTAAAATCTTGAATCCTTTTTGCACAATAAGCTTGCATATATTCCCGAAGCTTCTGTTTCTCTGATAATGTCTGGAATCATTTGCCTCTGAAAAAAATTACAAAAAAATAGAATAAAATGTAAATAGATAAGTAGATAAGTAACTCAAAATGCAACAGAAGGACTGATAAGGAAAAGGCCACTTTTTAGTCTGGCTACCTTCAAGTGAAGCAATTCTCTGATGCTCCTTTATACTTCTGTTGACTTTTTTTCCCTCTCCTTAATAGATGAATTACATCAAATGTTAACAGAAGCAATAGCAGGTCATATAATACCAAGTTATTAAAATTAAAGAGATCTACCTCTGGTACCTAAAGATGACTTTCACAGGACATTAATTTGTCCAGTGTGTGCTGCCATATAATGGAAAGCACCCATTTCAGGTTAAGTTTAGAGTTTTTAGGCTTAATCTTAGACACTGAAATTACTTTAATGATTCTTTTGTCTTTCTTAGTTTCTTTAATTGCAGTAAGAATTTATGCTAAATCACTGATTGTATAGGACAAAGAGAACACACATTCATCACTGGATCATTTCACAATCACAATCATCCAAGATTGAAGAGACAGTCTCATTTTAAGGCAATGTAAGTAACACGTGTTGGGAATTACACGAGGTGGATAAACCCTGCAGACCTTTGCTCTGAGAGGTGTCAGACTGTGCCATACTCCCCTGTACCCTGAATGCCCTGGCTTTATTTCCAAGGGAAATGGAGGTGCAGGGTGAGGAAGATATTTCACTTCTGGGTCTTATTATGATATGTGGACCAGCCATGGTCAAAGTTTGTGGCAAGATAATTGAAAATTTCCTCTGAATCCATCAGTATAGGCACTGATGAAAAGATGTGGGAAGGATGGCTGTGTAAGAGTTCCTCTCTGATGGAGTGTTTTTAATGAACAGAAAGGAAAGGAGAATATTCTTCCAAAAGGCCTCAAGGTTTGAAACTTTTTCAGCTGATGCAGAGAGAGGGTAAAACTTTGGTAAAGTTGTGTACTTTAGCATCTACCCCTACCCCTCTGCAGCAGCTACAGGGAAGGCATCAGACTCAGGTTTTACAGCTATGAAACTACAGGGCAAGATGATGCTACCTCCAGATGGGGCTCTATGGATCATGTTTTTTCCACTGTATATCTGCCAGTAAGAGAAAGATCTGTCTCCATGTTCTGATCTTCAGGGTAAGGATATTCCACCCTCCCATTTACTGATGAGTGGCAGGAGTTCTTGGTTATGGAAACATTTTGTCTGCCTTTCAGGCAGCTGGGATTCAAGGGGGATGTGCTGATTTAGCCTGGCAGATGTCACAGAGCAGCTCCATTGTGCATGGAAGGAAAGTAGAAATGGCTCCTTTATGAACTTCCTGACTACTCGTAATTGGTGTCTACCTGAAAGCTTGTAGGTCACACTGTAAATAAAGAAGTTGAGAACATTAAAGGATGAAATCAACAAAACTGCAAGGAGCTCATGGACATCCTGTGAGCACAGAAGTACAGGTAAGAAAATTATTAATTGATGAATTTTTCATTAATTTCTCATTCTGATGCATATGATTTAAGTTCTTTTCTGCTGTTTCTTGCTGTTGTTTACAGATTCTTTTGACAATTGGACACCTAGTCGTTTGCAACATCTGTAACATTGCATTTGGGAGAATTTGAGGTATGCAAAGATCAGGGTCTATTATTTCTTTATATTTTGGAAAACAGATGAGTTATAGAAATTAGATACTATATTAAAATAAGCTTTAGTTTATTTTAAAAAATTCTCTTATTGGTAGCTTTTTACGTTACATTGAAAATTATTTGTGAAAAAAACCCAAACGTATTTTCAAATCTGAGCAAAAATAAATTTTTTTGTGACTTCTGATTGAGAAAAGAACTTAGCAGCCGTAAGTAAACCAAATGTTACTGCATTAAACATGCAGATGTAATGTGTTTCTGGTTGAGAGGGGCCCCAAACCAGACACAGTATTCAAGGTGCAGCTTCACCAGAGCCAAGTACTGAGGAATCACCTCCCTGCTCCTGCTGACTACAGTTCCTGATCCAGGCCAGGATGCTGTTGGCCTTCTTGTCCACCTGGGCACACTGCTGACTCATGTTTAGATGTCTGTCAGTCAACACCCCCAGATCCTTCTTTGCCTGCCAGCTCTCCAGACACCCCTTCCCAAGCCTGTAGTGCTGCTGGGGTTGTTGTGGCCGAGGTGCAGGACACGGCTTTTGACCTTATTGAAATAATGGAACTGGCCTTGGCTCAGTGATCCAGTCTAGATCCCTCTGTAGAGCTATTGGAAAGGTACAAGAACATGACAGTACAGAAGCTGACATTCCCAGTCCAAGCCTGTTAGCTATCAGCACTATTCACATCATACGGTTTGTGTGGGGTTTATTTTATGCTGAGAACATGCACAGAAGCAGGAGGTATGAGTCTTGAATTAAGGCTGGAGTTCTAAGGATATTGCTGTTCTTTAAGATACCATTTAAAGCCTGCTGGAGTCAATGGAAGGCCTTTTGTTGACTTCAATGGGCTTTGGATCAGAACCTCTGCTAGGGAGGCATTGTCCTTGGGTTTCTTAAAAGAAGATTTTACTGATGTGTGAATAACGTTAATCACCCATGAACACTTTGTAAAGAGTGATCTTTTTTTTTATGATATGGAAAATACCCTGCTGAAGCGTGAAACCTTTTAATGAATTCAAACAAAGTAAAACTTGTCCTCCATGACCTAAAGCTTAGCTCTTGAAATGTCATTTACTGGGATAATGCTTTCCCCATCTGTCAGTCTGGGTTTTTTCTTGCGACAGGCGAACTAATGCAGCCTTGGAGGTGTGCCATGGTTACTAGTATCTGGTATATTACTAAAGGTGAGAGATAGCAATTCTTATTAGGAAATGTTTTGCCCACCTCATGAAAAAAATAAATCAAAACCATCCAGCCAACCAAAAAACAAACAAAGAAACAAAACCCCACAGAAAATAAGCAGTTCTTTGTCCCTGAATTTATGTCATTTAGTTTTCCTGCCATCTAAAGCAACTGTATATCTTAATCTTATATTTGAAAAACTACTGCATTACAAATGGGAACTTAATTTTCAGTGTAGAACTAATTATTGGTTTGTAATCAACAAAGTAACAAAGCAGAAAGCTGGAATATAAAAACCTTTTGACAGAGTCTTTTTGACACACTTTTAGTTTTGTCTGTCCTAGTATGTTGGGAATGGACATATTATTCTAATGAAAACAATAAACAATAAATATTTATCCCTGTGCCAGTTTGTTACCTTATGGAAATACAATGTTGTGGAAAAATGAATTTCAAAGCTCACCTCATTTTCTGATTGATTGGACAGTAACTCTGATTTTATGTAAGAAATCAGTGTTCTCCTGTCTGCCAGCATCAGGTGAGGTCTCATAGACTCCAATAATTAGTCTTTTACTATGTTTATATGTAAGCAAAATTCCTGATAAAACTCTGCTTCACATAGTTCATATGGTAGAAATTTATTGCCCGGCTGCAGGTTTTTTAAATCTCTCTGGCACTACAAGGTTATTACAGTAAGTTAGAAAGACAGGTATTCTAAGTATGAACTTGTTGTTAAGATCTGAAAAATACTCAGTGCTCTTGAATTGAAGCTTTGATGAGAAATAAATCCTTCTGTTGACAATTTTATGCCATGTAGAGATGTGGAAGTTTGAGCAACAGCACCTGGAAAGCAAGCTGTCTTCTTTAAAAGCAAGTAAACCAGCTGCTCATCAAGTTGGAGAAGGATTTAGCAGGGAATAAAAGTCTACTCAAATGTTCATTGCTGAGATCTGCAAGAGAAAACTTGTACTTTATAATACGTCCTCCAGATGCTGAGAAAAAGTGTATTTATATCTTCTGTATTTTCAGACACCATTAATAGTTTATATTTGAAATCAGAACGTATTTTCAAGTGATCAATCTTCTTAACTGATACATTTTTGTTCATATCAGCACTCTCATTTACAGGATGTAACTAGATAAGCAACGAAACAAAATTTGACAGAAATCATGGAATCATCCAGGTTGGAAAAGACCCTTGGAAGGAAAAGACCTCCCTATGAAGTGGGTCAGGATGGCATATTGGCCTCTCTGTCCCCCTCAGCAGAGAGGCACCCATCTACTTTTCTTTTGGAGCCATTTGTGATGCAGGGTCTATGATGTCTCTCCAGTTTCAGGTTACAGTAGGCTACACTAGGGGTAGGATTTCCAGTTTTGCTTTATGTGGGTCCCTCCTTTCCCTATTTTTGCATGTGAATCGGATAATTTCATTTGACAAGCCTCAGATGTATCTGCTTTTTGTTTACATAAACCAGCTGTGTTTAACTGCACTATCTAGATTAAGCCCTGGACAGGTAACAGTTTTATAAAACACTAGGAAAGAAAACAAACAAAATGTTGGGCCCCAAATGTAGGTGAATTGATGCAAGGCTGGGATACTTCACTGTGTGCATATTTTTCAGTGGGGCAAGGTATGTCATCTGATCTCTTCAGATTATCATTTATTTAGTTTTACAGCTGCCTAAATGAGACAGCAGTGATTCCATAGAAGAAAACTTGCCATATGTCCTCACAATAGAAGCATCTACTAGCAGAAGGAACCTAACAAGTTTTCTTATGCTTTTAGATGTAAGAAAAATAAATCAAAATGCCACAGCATGTCAGAATGATGCATAACCCTTACAACCCCCAAAAGTCTGAAAGGTGTTTGGATGTATCAGCTGTTTATATCAGAATTGTTATGGTTGGAAAGACCTTTAAGATTGAGTCCAACTGTTGACCTAGCACTACCAGGTCACCACTAAACCATGTCCCTAAGCACCACAACTACATGACCTTTAAATATCTCAGTATCCTTGAAGATAAGGAGCTAACTGCAAAAGATCCAGCCTGGACCAGTTCAGAGGAGAGTGCCAGGAAACTAAGGAATATAATCAAGAAACTAAGGTCAAAAGTTTAGTTGTGAAGAAGACATCTTCATCCTCAGGACCCCTGATGACCACTACTAGAACTTACTGTGCCTGCTCAGAGGGGAGGAGACCTCATTTGCATGAGAAGCAGGGATAGATAATGCAGATGTATAAGCATATTGTGAAACTTAATGAATATGTAACAGCTCTATATATGGTTCTGTGCAGTTGCCAGAGGGTGCACATGTTTGTGGTGGGGAAACCCCATGTGTGTCCAGTGCTGAATAAACAGAGACTTTACAGTCTTACAGATTGTGCAGTCCATTTTCCCTCTCTCACTGTCTCTGTCTTCCATCTCAAGAGTCTGGGCACTGAGAGGACAACTATCTGTACTATCAAAGATTGAGGCATTTTGCACATAAGGTTATAACAATTCTACTTCAACATATTCTGAGAACTGAGCACTCAGTCAAATGACATTGTAATGTACTGTCATTTTTCTTTTTGATGCCTCGAAACAATAACTGTTGGGGATCTATAGGTGGATAATACTGTGACAGCTACTACACTTAATCTTTTGCTTGGTTCCCAAGGAGACTTCTCAGTTTTATATTTCATTTGTTATTGGTTTTGGTTTGCTTCTTATGAGCTATCAAATGCAGATTAATCTAGCCTAGCCTCCTGACTCTTCTGCAAACAAAACCTTTCCCATACCCTGCTGCAATCTCCATGTTTGCATATGTGACAATCAGGGAATGAAAACAGGGTGCTGTAATGACCACAGAAGAGAAGGCTGCCTGGAAACATCGATTGCTTCTTGTTGTACTGCCCTGAGTTATATAAATAGTATTATACTTTCTCAAAGGTTTGTAAACTGAGATACAGAGAGAGATTAAGTTCCTGCCTATACCCAAAACTAAATAAGCCAGAGCTATGTGCCTTCAGTAATAGTCTCTGTTTCAGACTCCTGTCAATCAAACACTTAAGCATCTGCTCATATTTGCAGAACAGCTTTTCTGGCTTCACTGGACTACTGGGTACATTTAAATTTAAAGACATTCTCATTTGCAGACTCAGGACTTACAGTATATTATTTGGTTGTCTGTGTACCAGGCTCTACTGCCATTTAAGATGCCTTAGGGTATCCCTCCTGGCTTCCAGCTGCTGCTTCACAACGGTGCAGATGCATCCTAACTTCCACGTTATTTATCAACCCACATGTCTATGATGCCTTCAAGCACCTACAGTGACACCTGTATTAGCCCAGCTGTCATCACACTAGAATGAGGATTTCACAACAGGACTTGATGCAACAGACGGAGAGAACAGCTTTTGTTAACTCTTAGGAGTGTGATCTGCGAGCAGAACCCCATCTCACTGTACTTTTATTTCCTATATTGCATTGATGTCTTCAGAGGGATGGAGATAAGATACAAAAGTCTAGAGGCTGCAGGTAATGGAACTGAAGCACAGCTTACCTGCAGTACTATGTCCCGTCCCTGCCGTGTGATGTTAACAGTATGGGGCTGTCCATTAGCCATATTTCTGTGGTCTACATCAATGTTATAGGGTTCCTTGGTGCCTCCCAGGCTGTACCGAATTTGCAGATTCCCTAGTGAAAGAAATGTTAAATGCACCCTCAGGTATTTTGATCTTTATTCACCAGCTCTTTTCCTCTACTGTCACATGCAACTGTTACTTCATACTGGTCTCTGCAGTAGGAGAAGAGCTAGTGTTTGAGTGTATAAAGCTTCTGGGCTGAAAAATGTTTCTAGTTAATAACCCAGAAGTGTGACTATGACCAGTATCTCAAAACCAAAGTGTCTGTCAACATTTCAGATAGCAAACCAAACCAATCAGAGCTATGCCTTGAACAATATGGACAATTGGTACAAATCTGAGCACATCAAATAGCACTTTGTTGTTGAGATTATTATTCTTGCTGCAGTAAAATTCCTTAAAGGTATACAAAGCATGATGTTTTCCAAAGAATAAACCATTTATATGCATTGGATAAAGGCAAAATCACAACAAATTCACACTGACACATAATCTACTCAAGGGACTTCCTTCCTCTCCTATTTAATTGTTGTTGAAGGGTAACCGTCTGGACTTTTATGGAAATCTAATAATATATGGTGAAATTAAAAATCTCCAGTTATGCTGTTAGAAAAGGATAATCAAAAGTGTTTAATTGATGCTCCTGCCATAATGCCAGACAGATTTTTCTTTTCTAAACAAAAGTGAAGTGTCTGTTCTTCATAACAAATTTTAATATTTTATTAAAAGAAAGGATGTTTGAAAAGGGAAATGCAGACCTCATTATTGATCAAAACCAGAAATATTCTGGTCCAAAAGAGCAGCCCAAGACTTTTATAACTCTAGTTTAGATATCTGCTATGGGACTTCTCTCATGTACCTTCTTTATTCCCCAAGAAACAAACAAAGAGTGGTATGTGGAATACTCATATTAACTTATCCCATAAAAGAGAATGATAGTAAAATCATCCTAATTATAATATTCATGGGGCACTAAGGCACTGTTTGGAATCAAAGTATATTCAGTTTATAGACAGTTTTAATACTTTAACAGCAAATGGTCCATGTCCAACCTTCAACCATCACCAAAATATTTAGGACCTTATAAGCTATCAACATCCATATTTTAGCCACCTCAGTGGGCATCTAGATTTTCAGAAGAACAGTACATTACATTTTTCACTGACTACTGTGGGTTCAGTGACTCAGGTGCCTACATGTGGATGCTTACTTATTCCCTCCATAATGCTCATTCATTACATGGATCTGACTGTTATAGCAGGTTCTAATTTTCTTTTTTTTTTTTTTTTTGGGGTGTGGGTGCTTTGTTTTGAAAGCCCACTACAGGTTTAGGTCCCATGGGTTTTACTTTTACATGACAAGGTTGAAAAGACTTCTCTGTTAGTTTGGAGCTTTAGCTGAACGTCAACCTGGTGTTAATGATATTGTGCCTTCAATGAGAAAGCCCAGAGCAGTTGCTTACCAGATGGCTTCACTAGCACAGCCATGAAGTCCTGGGTATAGGAGCTGATGTACAATAAGACACAAGGGGACTTAGTGGTGCTGAAGCTGAAGCTGAGCTCTTCTTTACTCAAGTTGAGGTCGGGTGCTGTGGTCTCAGGATCTGTAGAACTCAGAAGTGTTCGGCTAACTAAATCCTTCATGCTAGTTCCTGGGGAGTGGAAGTTGTAACGAAGCCACATTCCCTCTTCAAAAAATGCTCCAACATCTTAAACATAAGAAAGAAGAAAAAAAAAAGATAAACATGCTGGCACTATTTAGATGAAATATTACTACTGACTTGATCAGTACTAATCTGTGCAAGTTTCTACTGCTTCATTATTTCAGCATTTTGACAATACTGAGGTCAAGAACCTCACTGTTTTCTGATGAGAATGAGAAGGACAATCTCCATTTGATTGGTGGGTAACTGGATTCACAGAGCAAGGGTAAGATTTCCTTTGGACTGCACAGAAAGTCTATGCCTATATCTCATATCAATACCACAGAGCAGAATAATCACACTTTAGATTTATTCTCACTGAAACCTCAGAATAGATAATGCTCCAAAAGAAAATGCAAGGAAGAGAGGTTTAAGTGGCATTGTAAGTGAACGCTGTCAAGGGAAAGAAAAAAACCAGCAATTTTGACCAGCAAATTTGAGTGGACGTGGAAGGACCTCACAGAGTAATGATGGCAATTCCAGCACCTGAAAGATGTGAGATAGGACTGGCACAATACTTGAAAGTTATCCACTGCTAGCACAATCCTTCGTGACAATTGCATGACCAGGGTGCCTTTATGGGAGAGAAAATTAATGAGGGATCTGGACTCAGCAGGGAACAATGCAAGAAACACCTAAACTGTAGCTCCCAGGAGGTGCTGTCCAGGCAAAGTTTTCAAAACAATCTGAGACAAAATGCCATGTTTCACCACTCCTGAGAGAAGATAAGACTACTTTTAGCAGAATGAATACTTTCAGATGAAAAATCATTGTTATTCTTATTATAATGCAGCTCTGCCTACTTCTTAACATTAAAAACATAATTCAAGGTTGATATAGAGAAGGCTGACTTTGTCAGCCTCCTGTTATGGGAATCACAGCACAGTTCCCTTACACTGGTAGTGTCTAACCTACTAAGTCTAGAAAGGACTGCTGGACTGGTTTCTTCTGGCAGTCATCCTTTAGTGACAGTGTAGTCCTCGATAGGCTTTGCTGCCTGGGACAACATCATTATGGAAATTTTTTAAATTACATATGAAATGAATTAAAAAGTTATGTTTATGAATGTTTCAAAAGGGATTAAAGAATGATGAATGAAGATGATAAGCATGATAAGCACAGAATGAAAGCACTGTATTTAAATAACAGTTATAAACAATGCTTAAAGAGGAGACCAAACTTAAAGTCTTAATAATCTACGTTCCTACATGATGCAAAGTTGTCACAGATTGTCATAAAACTGCCCATCTAAGCTTCTAAAAAATCAACCCTATATTTTTAAAGCAATTATTTTTTTATTCCCTTTCAGCATTTGTAGTCTTCACACAACCCAAAGCAAAGGCTTTATCTCAAAGTATATGAAGCAAGATGTCCATTTTACAAGCTGTGCAGTGGTGCAGAGCAAGTCAGGAGAGATCCTCCAGACTTTATTCAGAGTAGCTAGGCAAAGAAAAGATAAGAAGACAGGGGAAATTATAATAGACTTTAATGATGATCTTTTTGAGAATTTTGCTAAATCTAGTGCTGGAAACTCTTGTTAATTTTTTCCTGTTAATGTAAAAAAATTCTGAAATACTCAAAATATCATAGTCACTGTCTCCATTCAGCCATATAAAACATGGAGTCAAGTTCTGGTCCCAAGGTGCTATAAATAATTCAATCATTCTGATAGCTTTATAACCACCATTTTATAAGAGAAACCATAAATCACCCTGAAACAGTTATGGGACAGGCAATTCTGTTTAACAACTCTATTTTTTCAGTAGAACCAAGTACTCCTGGATTAAAAGTGAAGGTCCCTATCCCCAAAATACCTCCCCAAAGCGGAATGCATCCTGCCATTAACAGCAGTGTTGAAAATAAGCATTAGCCTTTACAAACCTAAAGTGTTATACAGTGTAGCATTAAGCATTTCATTTGCTGGCTTAAAAATACCACTCTGACCTCTCATTTATTCTTCCTCAAGCTCCACTTCAGTCTCCTGCAGGCTGCTCCTCAGGCAGATGCTGTAGCAATGATGCTGCTGAGCTGGCGTGTCAGGGGTCTCGGGGGTGCCAGGCAGTCCCACACTAGTGGGACCTTCAGCCCTGACCTCAGCACCACCCTAGGGCTGAGCTGGAAAGGGTGCAATGCATTTTGCCAGACCCGTGAATGTTAGCAATAGCCACTTCAAAAGTTCATGACTACAAAGAAAGCTTTAAGTGCTTTCATGGTGTTCTCTGAAAGGGTAAAACTCCTTTTTCCAGAAAGGTTTAATAACAAAGAATGCTCTTTACATTTAACTTGATTAGCTCTAAGACATAATTTTTAGTATAGCTGTGATATTATAGGTGTGCAAGCTCTTATAATGAGCCTTGACATTCTCCTCACTTGCACACCATCTCTTTTAAGGGGAAGGATGAGATGAAACCAGGTGTAAGATGAAACTGTGGCTGTATAAGTGCCTTAGGCCCTCAAAAGGGAAGATATTGAATCCTCTTGTGATTAAGCTCTTTTCTGAATGAAATTGAAGTCCTTGCATCAGTGTTGCAAAGTTCTCAGTAGCTCACAGGAGCAGGCTGCTTAAACTATTAGGAAATACTAAAACAAACCCTAGAAGATAATTTTATTTATATTGAATGCAGCTATAAGATGACCTGGAAATGTAGAGGAGTGACCAATGAAAAAAAAACTTATTTTTGTTTGTTTTT
>JANHGL010015774.1:0-15019 GCA_024611195.1 Ceyx melanurus | reverse complement strand
CACTGCTGCCTCATGGCCAGCTTCTCAGCCACCAACACCCCCAAGTCCTTTTCTGCAGAGCTGCTTTCCAGCTCCTCCTCCCCCAGCCTGGATTGACAGTGAGGGTTGTTCCAACCCAGATGCAGGACTCTGCATTTAGTCTTGTTGAACCTCATGAGGTTCACCTGGTTTCACAGCCAGGTTTTCACAAACTCAAAGTGAGTTTGATACTCTTTGAGATAAATATAGTATGGAGAAGGTTGCTTTGCTTTAAAAAGAAAAAAAAAGTATTTTTTTTCAATAAATAATTCTTGCAACTTAAGTGAAATGCAATTTTCAAAGTACTAGAGCTCACCTGTTCATGTTTATTTAGTAAGGCAGTATTGACAGGGCAGCAGAATGGAATAGCTTTACAGACTACATAGAGGTTTTTGTGAGTATATATATTTACTCAATAGAGTCTGAGACCCAGGCTCCTGAAGTTTGATCTACAGGTAGAAAAATGTGACTGTAGCATTCAGACAGACACCAGACTAACTTTCTAACATTCCCAACCCAAGGAAAATTCATGATACAACTTTTGGCAAACAGCTCACAATCATTTTAGAAGATTTTTTTTGTGGAGGAAGGAGGGAATTTTGCCTTGATTATTCTGGTTATGGGATTATCAATAATGAAAACTAAGAAGTTAGTTTGGTTACCTTTGGTTTAGTTTAGTTATCGTAAGCCACTTGAACAATCTCATCTCTATTAGTTATAGCAAAGCAATGGGATGTATCTGCAGCCAGCAAAAGAAAGGGAATTGAGTGTAAAGATGGCAGAATTTGGAGATGATCAAGTGTCAAAGAATCCATGGAAGGGTGCAGAGCTGCTTCACCTCTGTTCCACCAGCTGTGGAATAATGACTGGAGGTGACTTAGAAATTAAAATCATAATAAAGCTACAGAATTGCTCACACATTAAGGAAAGTTATAATACTGAGGAAGCTCTCAGGTTGGATGAAGTGCAACTGGTTTGCAAGGAATCCATTCCACAGTGGTTCCCTGGACAGCACTACCTGTGAAACAGCATGGAGTGTGGAGGGGAGTGAAGACTGCAGCCAGGCTGTGTGAATCACTGCAGAGATGGGAGTTTTGTGGTACTATGGAACCAAAAAGCTGCATATTTGCCACCCTGGGCCAACAGCCTGTCATCTTCTGTCCTTCTCATGGACTTTGCTCATTATAATGTCATTACAATACCAAAGCACACCTCCACCCCAAGGTCTACCCACCTCCAAAGTGCCACCACCCCTGTGCTGAATTTTCCTTAGCTTTGTTTTTAATATATAATAATAATAATAAAGGTCTATATGACTAGACTCACTCAAGATCTACCTCAAAGATAAGAAATAATATAAAAATATTTTAAGAAAAGGGGGGTGTAACAGTCAAGATGCCACTGAGAATGAGTCAGGGAAGCTCCTCTGACTCCAGGGATCAGTCAACAGCTGAGACTTTCTTTCCCCCCGACTCAGGGACACCGTTGGGTAAGATCTGGACTTTCCCAAGTGCTTTCTCAGAATTTCTCAGAAAAATATTATTATTAACCAATAACTATGGCTCCTTTTTCACTTAAGGCATTTTGTAACTGATCTGTATTACTTACAGACTCGTAGTTGCCCGTGGTTTTGCAGACAGTGTATCTGTCACCTGCAATGCACAGAAACCTGTATCCCTGCTGCCTTAACAAACTGCCCTGCACACGTAGGCAGCTGCAAACGTCTCTCTTTGGGCACCCCAGGTGAGAGTGTGACCAGGCAGGAGGTTCAGTGTGTGCTGGGGTGTACCTAAGTTATCAGACTCAGTGACAAATTGGACATCACTTGGAATATAAATCCAGCTGCCTCCAACCCCTCTGGTATCTGAGGACAAGCTGGACCACAAGGGGGTTTAGTTTCTGCCAAATTACATTACTTCTTAATGCACCATGCCCATGAGCCATAGCACCAGGTCTGGTACTCTTTTTTCCATCTGCTCAGACTAGTAAAAAGCTGATTTTTTTTCTATTTCAGAAAAAAAAATTAATTCTTTTTCAGAGAAAAAAGGGAGCAAGAAAGGAATGAAATCTGACCATGACAATACAGTTGTAAGGACTTTCAGAGTTCATGTAATTAGAAAAAAACACATGAAAGAGTTGAGTTCTGGCATTGACATAAAGACTGCAATAGTTCACACCATCAATGTGAGCTTTACTTGAGAGAAAAAAAAAGTGTATACATTGTTCTCATCTCCTTGTTTGTCGATGCAAATAGAGTATCTGCATAGCTTTGAATTTACCCTTCTAGCACACCAGAAGGCACATCAGTCACAGCACCAGCTATTTGGGTTTTTGTCTTTTGGCCCCTCTCTCTTGGTGGTGGGCAATTTCCTCTCCTAGTGTTGGACCACAGCACGTCCATACCCAAGGGAGGAATGATTTTTCCCTGGGGAATCTCCTCCATCACAGCACTGCCACGTGCTCTGCATTTCACCTTTGCTCTTTGTGTTTGAAGGAAGGAGTTTGTTTTTTCAAGAAGCAAAATGTAATTGTTTTCTCAGGAATGATGATAGGACAGCTGTTGGGGAAAAAAAAGATAATTTATGCTGAAGCAAAGGACATGGAAAGGTCAGAAAGCAATCTGTAGGACTGCAGAAACACTGCAGCTATTCCTCAGAACAATTTCACTGAGCAATGAAAGAAGTGAAGCCAATTGCATATGCCCAAAATACAAAACAAAAATAAAGTTAAGATATATGTCAGACTGCTTTTTTCCACTTTTTTTTTTTTGTCCTTGCAAAAAAATACTGTAATTTCCAGGCTACTACCACATCAATCACATTGTGATCTGCTGCCTAATGAGGCTGGAGACAATGCAATTGCTTGTCACTCATCAGTCAAGGTGTCTAAGGATTTAATCAGCAAAAGAATCCACAAGATGCAAGGACAGTTTTTAATGTGAGATGTGTTTACTGCTTATGAACCATTGTATGATGATTCCTTTATAGGAAAGATGGTGCTTTTAAAATTTGATTTTTCCTTTCATTTCTTCTGCTAGCAGTTTCTCTATGTAAACAACTCCCATAATTCTACCACCTGGAAGTCACTTGATAAAATTTTGGGATAAGAAAATCTTCCTGTGGAAAATAAGAATCAACAGGAAGACTGTTACATTGAAAGACATTATATGATGCCACTTTCCATTCTTAGTGAGTAACATATTCTTCTTGTAATATCTTGTTTTTCAACATGTCTTAAAAAGTTGGGCACTATTGATAATCAAATCAACAGAGCTAATTGCTCTGGAAGATTTACTTAGAGGAGTACAATAAAGAAACCTAGTCATAGTTTATAATGTGAAGCACTAGACTTGTTAATTCCTGGCACCTGATACGAATTCCTAGTGAACATTACAAAAAAAAAATATTCTTGCTTGCCTCAGACACCCAACACCACAGCATCCAACTGCATACTGTGGAGCAGGTTAGAAAATCACAGGTGACAGAGTAGTATTCAATTATATCCTTACTATAAAGAATGGAACTTGTTGAAAACAGAGAATATAGTCTTTAAAAACATGTTAGCATACATATCAGTGCTTTAAGAGAGGGCAAGTGTCAAAATGTTAATAAAAAATAATTGAAAAATCACATTTGTTTTTATCCAAATCAACGAAAATATTATTTAGGTAACAGTTTACAAGGAAATCAGGGAAAGATCCTCTGCTATTTTCCAACAAACTTAATAGTTTTTTAATTCTTAAGGTTGTTGTTTTTTTTAAACTAAAATATTTAGCTGTTCTGCCAGTATTTATTTTGCTGTCATTAACACTAAGTCGTCAACACTATAAGCTTTCCCTTTTTATATAGAAAACATATCCAATCTTGTCTTGTGGACCAAGAGGACATGGTACAAGATTCCAGGAGTTTATATTAGAAGAAAATTCAGGATTCTTTTCTTTCACAAATCTAGTGGGGTTGACAACATGCACATGGGATGTTCCAGTGCTTTACTTGATTTAAAAGGCTTAATGTAAGTTAAATTTACAATGTAAAATTTAATAGGCTACAAATGAACTTATCAGCATTGCTTGTTAGAGAGAATTTTCAATAATTTTGCTCTGGAAAATGGTGTAAAAGAAAACAAAAAGGGCTTCTTCAAGTACATCAGTAGGAGAAGGAAGCCTAGGGTAAATGCAGGCCCACTACTGAATGAAGTGGGTGTGCTGCTGAAAGTGTAGTTACTGAATGCCTTCTTTGCTTCAGTTTTTACTGTTAAAGCTGGGCATCAGGACTCCCAGTCCCTGGAGATAAGACAGAAAATCTGGAGGAAGAATCTCCCTTAGTACAGGAGAATTGGGTAGAGATCATCTAAGCAAGCTGGACACCCACAAATCTATGGGCTTTTCTGGGATGTACCCATGACAGAGTTCAGAGGGTTGTGATCAGTGGCTCAGGATGAAGACCTGTGCTCCCATGGGTCCAGTCTTGTTTAGTATCTTCAACAACAACCTGGATGAAGGGACAGTGTTCCCCAAGCAAGTCTGCTGATGATCCAAAACTGGGAGAGGTGGCTGATCCAACACTGAGAGAGGCTGTGCTGCCATCCACTGAGAGCTGGACAGACTGAAAAGTGGCTGGAGGGGAATCTAATGAAGTTTAGCAAGGGTGAGTGTAGAGTCCTGCACCTGGGCAGAAATAACCCCATGCATCAGTACAGGGTAGGGGTTTACCCTCATGGAGAAGGACCTGGGAGTCCTGGTGGACACCAAGCTAACCATGAACCAATAATGTAACCAAGAAGGCCAATGGTATCCTGGGGTGCATTGAGTGTGATTAGTACAAGGGAGGTTCTCCTCCCCTCTTCTTTGTCCTAGTGAGGCCACATCTCAAGTACTGTGTCCTGTTCTGGGCTTCTCAGCTCCCAAGAGACAATGACCTACTGGACAGAGTCCAACAAAAGGCTACTAAGATGTGAATGGGACTAGAGCATGTGTCATATGAGGAAAAGCTGAGAGACCTCTAATTGTTCAGCCCGGAGAAGACTGACAGGGGATTTTATCAATGCTTATAAATATTTAAAGGGTGAGTGTCAACAGGATGAGGGCAGTGTCTTTTGTGTGAATTTACAGAGATATTTTTAGGCTAGAATAGTTCTAGTATTTAAAACAGAGGTCTGATGTCATGGTTAAATGGAACAACACTGTGTGGGAGACATCTCCACGCTGGCATGGATACCTTCCCATGACTCAGTGCTGTCCAGCAGCAGCAGTTTACAGCACCTTTGCTGTGTGCCCAAAACATCCCTGTCAGAGCATTGGGCCATTGGCTGATAAGAATATTATAGTATAATATAGTATAATATTAGTGCTGTTGCTATGAAAGTGCTTACAGACCAGCCAAACCCATGCTTTGTCTGTACTCAATTATTCCACTAATGGTAATTTTTATTCTGTTAGCTCCACATCCAGGAAAAATAAACCACTTTAGTTTAGAGCTAGTTTTGGCAGAAGTTTGGGTTTTATAAGAGAAAAAGGAAACCATAAGAGAAACAGAAAACCACAAATAAAAGCCAGTGTGATGATTTAAAAAGCGAATTCACTGAACAGGTTCTAACATAGATGTGCTAGCAAATATTAATAGTAAACATGCATTATAATTTTTATCACCACAAACCACTTGCTAAATTAACAGAAATGACTGTATTCACATTCTCAGGAGTTACTGTATGCACAGTCCTCAGTGTGATGGGCATGTTTTATAATTTCTCTTTGAAGCCACACAGCATAGTGAAACCTGATGAAATTCCTGCATGAAAGCACAGTGGAAACCATTACTTGGAGCAGCATCTGCTTCACTTCTGCTGTGCTAGAAATATACCCTATGTATTGGGATTTAGAAATCCATCATGCTAGAGATTCATCCAAGTATCTCATCATCCCTTAGCTTTTAGAAAAGTGTATTCTAATGTATCAGCAACATTACCAATGGACAGAGCTCTGTTATGATAAAAAGAAATGAAGATGGACACATATGGATATAAATGAAGGCAGCTGAAGTGTGTGAAAATACAGTCCATAGCTCAGCATCAGGTGAAAAGACTGCACCTTTCTATTATAAACTTGATTTTCTCTAAGGAGTCTGGAATGGAACAGGGTATGGATATTTGCAAAGTAATTCTCAAAGTTTGACTTGGAAAAAAAAGATAAATCAAGAAGGAGTTGGCAATCAGAATGTCAAAGGACAGGAGCATTCCCCTAGAGCCAAGCCAGCTTGAAGGGGGGAATGTGGTGACTGGTGACCCATCCAGCCTCCAGGATTCCTGGTAACAGTGGGTAACACAAGCACACGTTCAGTTTATGAGGATAGAGGTTTCTTTAGCATCACAGATATTGATAAGAAAAGTCTTTGCATTTTTTGGTTGAAACTGAGAGATATTAACACCTCAGGTGAAAATAATGAAACCTTTAGAGGTGTTGAGAAGAATATTTCAAGAATATGAGGAGAACATCATATGTAACATAAGGGAAATGAATAGCCACAAAGCCTGCAAACATTTGGAAAATTATATTCCTATTGCTACTTACTTTGACACAATCATTTCTGGTCAAAATTTGAATAACCTTGTGGAAATAAATGAATATCTTTATTATATTTTTTCCTTTTTTTTTTTTAGTGTGGAAGATGCCTCTTATCCTCACTCCTTGTTTTTCTTCTTATGCAGGCATGTGTGTCCACAGTAAATCAGTTTCATTGATTTTGAAAATGCAAAACATACATTAGGCATTTCCAATGAATTGGCATTGACATGGGAGCTCTGTCCATTTCCTCACCCTAGCAAGTTCAATCTCTCACTCAGCTTGAGCCACTAGAAGACTTGATCTGTTTATAGATGGGTACATTTTAAAAATCCAAATTCTGCCCACCCAATTTATAAGATATTGAACCCAAAGCTCACAGGTATGTATTTCCAAATATTATTATCTGAATGAAACTTGGTAGCTTTTGGTTTTTTTTCTAAAAAATTAACCATGGCACTGTACTAGTAGGAATTTATTGTTCAACAGCTCAAGACTATGGAACACAGCCTGACAAACCTGCTACAGCTACAGGCATTCCTGATGCATTTTATTGATATATTATTTGATTTAAATAGCAAACATATATTAGTACTGATCATAAAATCATAGAATGGTAGGGGTTGGAAGGGACCTGCTCCAGGCTCCATCACTCTCATGGTGAAGAAGTTTTTCCTCAAGTTGAGATGGAACTTCTTGTGTTTCACCTGCTACCATTACCTCTTGTCCTGACACAGGGCAGAATTGCAAAGAGTCTGGCTCCTTTTACATGGCACCCACCCTGCAGATACTTGTAAACATTAATAAGATCCCTTCTCAGTCTTCTTTTCTCCAGACTAAACAGCTCCAGAGATCTCAGCTTTTCTTAATAAGAGATATGTTCCAGTCTCTTAATCATTTTTGTAGTTGGACTACAGATAAGCAATGAGACATGTGATTTTAACTGTCACATTTAAATAGTGGGTGTGTAATCTGAATTGTTTGTAAGAAGCATTAGATGTCATTTCTTTGTTTAATTAATAAAAGCTGAAGCATTGCTTCTATTTCTTTTTCCTCAGGCAGACCTTTCTGTAGTTTTTGCCCTGCACTGAAGCATTTACCTTTAATGCAGAATGGTCCATCATAGGCAGTTTTGGAGCAGTCACAGGAGTACCCATTGTATTTCTCAACACATTTACCACCGTTGGCACAGTACATCCCATAGCTTGTGCAATGGCCAGAGCAGCCAGGCTTCACCCCTGGTGTGACTTTTGCTCTCTCTTCCAGGTCCAGAGTCACCCCATTCATTCTTAATGAACGGATGCATCCTAGGAACCCTCGTTGGCCTCCTGCAGCACCTGAGAAGGGATATAAAAAACTGTGAGGCAACACTGAACACATTTTGTTATTGCTTTACATTAAATATCTTATTTAGCTAATGATAACAGCTGGAAAAAATAACTTCTTTCTGAAGGAATTGCCTTGTCCTCATGACAAATCAGTGCAAGCCAGCCTTGTGATAATATACCATGAATAAGCAGAAATAGTATCTGTGTTTGCTTTACACAGATTAGACACAGAGATTCTAGCTCCCCACTGCAAGACTTAATGTCATTGCAACTTCCAGATTTTTAGAGATAACAGTGGGAAAAAAAATGGGCTTGGCTTGACTGCTAAGGTCCTCCAAATGATTAGTGATGATGGATGCTAATAATAATATCATGTTATGCAGTGTTACGTTTTTCAAAGCTACGATGAGGAAAGAAGGAAAACATTTAAATCCCCACTCTAAATTAATAGACATTAATTTCCAAGCTACACTGGGTATAATGCTTTATTGTCTGAGTATGGGATGATGTAACACTAAAGAGCTACATTTGAAAATGGGGGTTGAAGTGGCTTTTCTTGGCAGTCAGTAAGAACTGTTTCTTTTTCCCCCTAGTAGACACTTGCTGAAAAATGTATTTTCAGCTAAGAAAGTCTTAAATAATGACTGCACTTCTGTTGACACAATATATAGTTTCCAGTGACACTGCTGTTTGCTAAGGCTTTAAACATAATTGTAATTAATTTCTGCCGTTGACTAAAATGGGGAAAAAAATGAGATCATGTCTTTTTTCCTTCCCCCTTCCCTCTTCTCCTGTTAACAGATACCTAGAGAGGTAGGAAAGGCCTTTGCTCAAGATTTTATGCAGTTTTAATTCCAGCTAATGGCACTTGGCATGTCTGCATTTCACAACCCAGGGTTAATGGTCAGAGAAATACAAGTGCTGCTGGAGTAGCCTGCCCACAATGCAGCAGACACCAGCAGCTCCAAAAAGCAGCTGGACTAACCTGGCTCCAGGGAATGTGTTTGTGTAACACTGTATGATGCTTTCCTACACTGAATGGGCAAGCAGCCCATGTCACTAAAGGGAAAAGACTGCAACAAGAGCCATGAATGCAGAAGTGCAGACAGTGATCAGACCCAAAGAGGCTGAAGGTTCTGCTGAAGCCAGGTCGGGCAGTGCAGGAGCATGCAGTTTTGGCAACACCCAGGCAGAATTTTTCACTTCTATGGTGACTAGGTGTGTGCATGTGAGAGAGACACTTGGTAATAAAGGAGTTTGGCACTACTGCTTGCTAGAGGCACTTTCAGCCAGGAGCTGCAGGTGGGGAAAGACAAAAATCACAAGTTGCCAGCACAGATTTTTTTTCTCTTATTTCTGTGGACACACTTTTCTTTCCTTTTTCCTGCCTTTTTTTCCTGTGTGTGTTTTTGTTTGTTTGTTGTTGTTTTTTTTCCCCTCTGTGCAAGTGCTTCAGGAGTGCAAATTCCCACATTAGACTGGTTCCTGCATGACCCAGAGAGCAAAGTGTGTGAGAGCAAAGCCTGGTTACCCAGTGTGCATCTTACCAACATAGAGCTGGCTGTACAATTCCAGTCGTGTGTGTCCTTCCGTCGGTGCCTTCCGCACCTCCAGGGGCAACTGGTCCACCTGCAGGCTGGCCTGCTTCACATTCCTCTCAGCATTGACACGGTGCCACTGGTCATCATTGAGCTCACTGGGAGACCTAACCACGATTTCTACAGGCCCATTGCCAACATCAAATGAGAAGGAAACCTCTACAGCAGCTGGAAGACCAAGCAAAAGAGAACTCATCTTACAATGCAAGCCAATTCGCTTCTATTTCTTAAATAGATAGCATTCATCTTTACTAGAAACACAAATTTCTCAGCCACTTTTCAGAATTTCTAAATATGTTCAGTTCGTTCTAACTTGAGCACTTAAAATATTTCCAAGGAACCCATTGTAAAAAGTTTCTGTAGCCTATGATGGGGATCAAATCAGTTTAGCTTGTAAAATTTAAACAGAACAAAATATATCCTCGAAGAGGATTTTAAAATTTCCATTAGTGATGTCAATGATATTGGAAAACATCTGTTCACCAGCTTTCTGAAGAAAATATCAACAGACCCTCCAAATAAAGACTTTTTTTTTTTTAAATGTCTGCCAATTAACAGTTTCTGCAGTTTGTTTGTTTGTTTTGTTTGTTTGTTTTTTTAGGGAAATATGTATTTTGATAGAAAAATAATATAGAAGTTTTCATTTTTTCTTTTGAGGGGCAATTAAATTTTGCAATAAACTAATAATGCAGTAGTAATGATCTATGGGAGGTTTTATGGCTGAAAAATAAATGGTTTCAAAGCAAATGCTACAACAAATGCTGCAGTTTATAGTGGATAATTCAAAACATGTTTACAGACTTTACAGATGTCCATTAGGTTCTTTTGGACATTCTACCAGGTCATCATCAACTAACTATAAAACTGATACTTAATATTAAACATGGACTGTGGTTAATAATATATAAATTATTTTGGCATGAAGAAATAGAATTATGGCTTTTCTACTAATATTTAGTTTCTATAATTTGTGGCTATTTATTATATTATGGTGACAAAATATCACATGAAAATATTATCAGAAAAGATTATAAATGAGAACCTTACCAGAAAAGAATATCAAATAGTCATTCACAAAGGAAGATGTCAGACAGAGGGCAAACAAGAGTTCATTTTAATTTGGTTTTCTAATATATAAAATAAAATAAAATGCAGTGACCTTTTAATTTTTCTTGGGTGCCCAGTTATGGTCTCAATGTTCCTGTACAGCTGTGGGTTTTTGGCTTTTTTTGGTTGGTTGAATAAATAAAACAGTTTTATAAAAATCTTACATAACAAGGCTGATAATTGTGGTATAAGCAACATTCCATGATCATTATCACTAACAATACCAATAAATAGTGGGAAATACTTTTGGCTAATAGATTTTCATAATTTTATGCCATATTGAATTAAATGCATTTTAATGAAAAATGGAATGATACAAATAAAATTTTACAAAGAATGTTATTTCAAAACAAATGTATTATACAATGGACAACTTTGACTTTTTCTGAAAAAAAATGGACATTTCTAAAAGAAAAAATTGAAAACATATTTTATTGCTGTTGGACTCTCTTGTTCTCTGCTGAATAAATAATTTCATTTCTTGAATGAATTGCCTTTCATAAGCCATGAATTTAGTCGGTTTGGCCTTTTGCACTTTACAAGACAGAAAATCAGTATGAGCAAAGCTTGTCATTAAAGAAATAAATATGTTTCATTTTAATGTTATTGTGTCCTATAACTTCAGCAGCACTGCCAATAAACTCAAGCAAATTAGGAATTAATGTACGACCTCTCCAGTACTTAAGTTGTATCTTGTGATCAAGTCTATTTTCAAGGGTCTGTGTGTAGTTCTCCCTTACTTGCCTCAGATCTCTTTATTGTCAGGCTTGAATTACCTCCCAAAAGCCATTTGTCTACAGGTTGTAAAATGAGAACCCCATATCAGAGTTTTCACTTATTCTGAAGGAACCAATGGCACCATTGATATTGTTTATGGTTGCCTTGAGTGCTGCCCCATCCAGGACTTTGAAAAGCTCTGGAAGAACACTTCTGCTTGCAAGCTCTTGGTCTTCTGGATTGAAGCATCTCTAATTTTTACCAAAAAAATTTACAAAGTGTAAATTGGAAAAGAAATATATTTCAACTAGTAGTTCTGTGTCTGCATAGTGTAGCTTTATGTATGGCTTTAAACTGAAATCTATATTGCAGCCTGAAAGATTTAGATTGAAATTCATACTTATGGGAGAAAATTACTCACTCTGACATTTGTATGAGTTAATAGAATATTTTAATAATTAATCTTACAGTTAGAAAAGGAAAAGCATTCTAGCCAAATCTCAGAGAAGACCATTTCCATTGCTTGTATCTGATGGCATGCTGGAAGTTAGAGAAGACAGTGCAGCATTTATGGACTGTGATGATCCATCCCAAAGGAACCTACAAACATGACTCTTACAAACCAAAATGGAGGAAACACTTGCTAGAGTGACACTGAAAAAGCATGAAGCATGGCAAAGTAAAAAGTTTTGCAGATGGGCAGAAGCTTAGTGACAGCAGCTCTCACATACAAGTTGTTTTGTTGTGTCTGACCATTCTCAGGTTCCACTGGAATTAGTTTTTGAGTCTATAGATTAAACATATTCTCCAACCAGAGACATCTTCAGGTAAAATGATTGGTATTTGTTCCTTTACAGAAATGGACAAATGTCATTTATCTGCCAGTAGCCAGAAGAGGAGAAAGAGCGAAGCAGAGACAATTTCCTTCACCAAGATTCCAAGATCCTTTATTTATTAATTTACAGTTTTTTTTATACCCTTTTAACTTCAAGGTAATTGGACAAGAAATCAGCCACCCCCGGGGTGATTGGCTGGGGTGCCACAGCACCCAGAGTCCAAACATCTTTCTGCTGTTTTACAAACAAATGCCAGCAAGGTCACCAATGTCAGTTAGGTAATAACTGACATGGAAAAAGCTGAGGTTCTCAACAAAGCTTTTGTCTCTTTTGAGGGCAGCTGCTCCTCACAAATCTCTTAAGTCCTTGAATCTTAAGGCAGAGACTGGGAAGATGAAGTGTTCAAAGTCATGTGGCATGGGGCTTTGATCAAATCACACTGCCCCTGCTTCTTCCTTTTCCTCTACCTCAGATTTACTGCTGAGCATGGAGTTGTTCAATGGTCAGCTGTCCTTGCTCTTGTCCCTTTCCAACTTCTTTGCTATTCTCAGCCTACTTACTGAGGGAGAAGTGGGAAAGTGAGGAATTTCTGGCACTAAGCAAGCACAGCTCAACAACAGCCAAAACACTGTTGTGGTTTCAATACTGGTTTAGGTAGAAATGCCAATCACAGCACCATAAGGGCTGCTGTGGTGAAAGTTAACTTCCTCTCAGCCACAGCCAACATCAAATCTGGTCAGAAGTTCAGCCTAGCTTGTGGTTTGAGAGAAGAGTAGCAGTTATTTCAGTGTGGTGGTTTTTTTGTTTGGTTGTTGTTGTGACCTCACCAGTGCTAAGTACATGAGTACAGTTACTTCTCTAGTCCTGATGCACTATTTCTGATACAAGCCAGGATGCTGTTGATCTTCTAGGCTGCCTGGACATGTTTCTGGGATCTAGTTGAAGCTCACTGTAATTATTTTAAATCAAGTTCAGTTAAAAAGAACTGGACTGCAGGACTATTATTTGGCTGATGATAATCCATCTGTTGTCTCTGCTTTTCTTTCTTAACCCCTAATTCTGAATGCCTCTCTGGATGGAATTGGAACATAACAGTGAGCTGGTTTGCTGAAACTCATGCTAGGTAAGACTACAGTGATAGTACAGGTAGAAGGAAGAAATAAAAAAGTGTATTAATTGCCAGCAGCATATCACTCACATTAAATGTGTTTCTCGAGCATGGCGCCAGGATGGCTTTTGTCTGTATTCATATGGTTAGGGGATTATAATATTGTTTACTAAATAAGATTTTGCTAATGTGATCTATATTTCTGGCAGCTAAATGTATGCATTATTGTTGTTTCCTGCATAATTCAGTTCCAAAAAAAATAAATCACAAAGTCCTACATTTTCCATTTTTCTCTCGTGCGTGATTAGCCCTCCAAGATTGCATTAGGAAAGTCAAAGAAAGTACAGTTTGTTACAAGAAAATATATAAAGAAATAAAAAATTACAGGTCATAATTTGGCTAGTCTGCAGAGTCAAGCTTAATTTGTTATGCACACTTCCCACTTGCAGCAATATCTATCCCTATCTTCATATTATGAACCATTTGCAGGTGTATTTCAGTGGCTCCTTATTGCTGTTCTACATGAGTTCAACGAGCAAGATTATTCCTCCCTCCCCCTTTCTGTTTGCTATCCTTTCTGATTTTCAGTATTTAAGGGAAGACTGGGATTCTCCTGCATGGAGTAATGTCCTCAAGTGCACATTCACAGATGCACTGTTTCAACAATAGCATTAAAAATGGGCTATTCATTACCGCAGTCTGCTCTCAGAAGGTTATAGAATCAGAGAATGTTTAGGGCTGGAAGGGACCTCCAAAGGGCATCTAGTGCAGCCCCCTGCAGGGAGCAGGGACACCCTCAACTAGACCAGGCTGCTCAGAGCAGATGAGGGGGAACTCTTAACTGCTGGAAACCTGTCTCAATCTTCTCCAAAGCACACAGGCTAAATGGTCTCCAGGTGCAAGGTAATAAAAAAACACATGGTCCTGGCTTCTGTCACCTTGTGGACAGACACCAGTTCTCTTTCTACTTGCAGACAATCACCTACACAGCTAATTTATAATATTTTGGAAAGTCATCACTATACTGGAGCCTGATAGAAAGTGAAATCAGAGTTGAACACTAAACCTTCATCGTAAACACCTATGTGAGGACAAAGGAGGGGTTTGATTTTGGTAATAACTAAGAATAATTTATTTTTATTTCACTTTAGAATAAACTCAACTATCAAACGACTAATCAGCCTTCCTACCCAGTAGATTAGATGGCTTTGGGGGATAAAAAGTATTGCATCTAAATTAAAAGTATCAAATTTTCTCATGAAAGATGAAAGGCCAAATATGCCCTAAGAAGATAATTATTTCTTGTCATTATTAATTACTTCAGTTATGCTAATTGTACTCCAGCTGTCTTGTAGATAAGCACTTGGAGAGAACTCTCATATTTTTATGATTCTATTTTAGTTGATATAGCAATTTTCAGCCATGGATATCAAGAATGAAAAATAATATTATCAGTCCTGCATAAACAGGTCAGCAGACTGAAGATACGTGAAAGGATTTGGTTGAGGTAAAACATCAGATGGTTAGAGCAGGACTTGAAAAAATTCTCACTTTCTTTACTTCTCCAGCAATAAATACAAGTTCAGATAGACAACTTCCTGGAAGGAAGGAAGGAAGGAAGGAAGGAAGGAAGGAAGGAAGGAAGGAAGGAAGGAAGGATGGAAGCAATGGTTACTCATCTTAAGGTGTTATTGATTAATTTCATGAGGGTTATAATAAAACATATTTATATAAATATATAGATATAAAAA